>PVJN01032090.1:0-24389 GCA_004026805.1 Lasiurus borealis | reverse complement strand
CAATGTAATTGAAGAAAAATATTAGGGTTACAGAGTGACTTGGGCTGCCAGTTTAGCTAGGTTTGTAGAAAACTTCTTGTCTCTGAGGAGAAGACACAGTAACATAGTGATGACTGGAGAGAGCCATGTGAACATCTGAGTGAACAGCCTTTCAGGCAGAAGTCCTGAAGCAAGAATAGACTTAGGTCATTGGGGAGAAGTAGGAGATTGGCTATGGGAGGAGAGTGGTGAAAGATGAGGTTGGGAGAGTGTTCAAGAGTCGGATCACGTTGGGCCTTGTGGGCCAGGATAAAGAATATATCTCATTGTAGGTATAATGGGAAGCTCCATGTTGTTAAGTAAATCATTTTGGCTTCTCTGAAGAAAAAGAGACTGTAGCGGGCAATATTGGGAACCAGGAGATGAGTAAGATCCATGAGAAAAATGAGTAGGCACCTCTTAGTTTAAATCCTGTTAACAGTATCAGCATTTTCTGATCTCTGGACAATTAAAGGATAGGGTGTGGCTTTGGGCACATGGAGTTATTCCATGTATGTATCCTACCTTGGATCTCAGACTGCACCTACTGGGTTTGAAAAAACTCTGATTCTCCCTATCACAGAGCAGCCACTGTAAATACCCTGCTTGCTCTCTGTCTTTTGCAGTGTTTCTCATGTTGCACTCCAAGGAAAGATTTCTGCATAATTTTCACATAGAATCCTAGGAAAAGTGCTTTAGTTCTCTTTTTTTCAGTAATCCTATCTGGTGAAGAGGAAATATACTAATTGACCCTCTCACTGTCACAAAGATGGCAGCACTCACAGCCAGTAATGAGGGGATATGTTAACTGACTGCCATGCCCTCAAAGATGGTGGTGCCCACAGCCACAAGATGACAGCACCCAGGCCCCTCAGCCCTGCCAGGGTGGCAGGCGTGTGACAAGGCCTGTGCACCTGCCTCTGGAGTCCCTCAGTTCCCTCTGCTTTCCCAGCTGCCTAGGGCTGGCTCGAGGCACAGGCAAGCCTTGGATGTCAGTTGCCCAGCTGTCCAGGGCTGCCCAAGGCTCAGGTAACCAGGGCCAACAGAGGCTTGCCCTGCTGGCAGTGGCAGCAGCAGAGGTGTGATGGGGCGTCACCTTCCCCTGATCACTGGTCGTCTCCTGCCCCTGAGGAGGGCTCTCAGACTGCGAGAGGGGGCAGGCTGGCCTGAGGGAATACCCCTCCAGTGCATGAATTTTCATGCACCGGGCCTCTAGTATTACATAAAAAATCTACGTGGGTGATTTTCATCATTTAAAATTGCCTAATAACTGACATCATTTTTTTTTCAAATTCTTAAATGTTAAGTTGAAGGCTAAGCTGCTAAAACAAAAATACCCAATAGTATAGTGGCTAAAATTTTTTAAACAGCATTTCTCATGCAAAGATGATGAGGGTCAGTTTGGCATGACCCAGATAAAATCTTATTTTCCCTTCATTCCCAAGTTCTTTGCTATCATCTTCATCTTTGAAGCTGAGACAAAGGTGTGGGTCTCCCAGCACTTGGGATAACAGAGGAAGATGCATAGAGTCTGTCGTGCTGTCTTAAGGCCTATACTCACAATTGTCATATATGATGTCCTGGCATATCCCATTTGGCCATTGGCCATAAGAAAAGCTGGGATATCTAGTCAAGTTGGAAAAAATTCGATGGATAATTAGGGGTTTGTGCCACAACTATTATTTACATTTTTTTAAAGAATACATTTTATTGATTTTTTTTTACAGATAGGTAGGGAGAGGGTTAGAGAGAGAGAAACCTCAGTGACAGAGAAGCATTGATCAGCTGCCTCCTGCACACTCCCTACTGGGGATATGCCCACAATCAAGGTACATGCCCTTGACCGTAATCAAACCTGGGACCCTTCAGAGAGCCAAACTGGCCAGGGCCTATTTTTTACATTTTTTGAGGCAAAATAAATACCAGGTCTTATATATAAACTAGAGGCATGATGCATGAAATTCATGTACAGGGGAGGGGGTGTCCCTCAGCCCACCCTGCACCCTTTCCAATCTGGGATCCCTCTCACAATCCAGGACTGCTGGCTCCCAGTTGCTTGCTTGCCAGCCTTCCTGATTGCCCCTAACTGCTTCGGCCTACCAGCCTGTTCACCCCCTATCTACTTCCCTGCCAGCCTGATTGTCCCTAACTGTCTTCCCCTGCCATCCTGGTCACCCCTCACTGCCCTCCCCTGCAGGACTGTTCATTCCCAACTTCCCTCCCCTGCTGGCCCAGTAACCCCTAACTGCCCTCTCTTGGCAGCCTGGTCACTTCCTGCTGGCCTGGCTCCCCCCAACTGCCCTCCCCTACAGGCCTGGTTGCTCCTAACTGCCCTCCCCTGCTGGCTATCTTATGGCCATCTTTAACCACATGTGGGGGGCCATCTTGTTGTTGGAGTGATGGTCAATTTCTATATTACTTCCTTATTATATAGGATGAGTGTAACCCATTAATGTCAATATATTTTTAGCTCAGGGAAACAACTAGAAGGTAAAAATAAAGTCTAAATTAGTAGTGTGCTAGAAATAGAGAAGACATCTTTGGTGATATGTACTTCTCAGACACATATTGATTGTCTATGATGTGTCATTTCTTGTAGTAAGTAGGCAGTGGGATCAGAAAGATGAGTAAGATAATTTATTCATCCAAGGAGTTCATAGTTGGCCTGATGAGAAAAAGACAAGACCATTCCTATATAATAAAATGCTAATATGCAACCTGTCCCTTTGGGAATTTGACCGATTGAGAGTTCGACCACTTGCTCTGACATGTGCTGACCACCAGAAGGTGCTGTGGAACAAAGGAAGGCCCCAGCCAGCAGCTGGGGAAGGAAGGCCCCAATTGGCCCTGATCCTGGCCAGGCCTAGGGACCTTACCCATGCATGAATGTCATGAATGTCATGCACCGGGCTTCTAATTGCATGATAAAATAGCAAGAAAGCTTTGAGCATTTGTAGCACAGCAGAAGGGACCGACCTGGCCCTAGGAGGTCAAAGAAGGCTCTGCTGAGGAAGTGATGTATTAGCTAAGTCATGATAGAAAGATAGAAATATCTGCTGTGGACATATCTGCCAACAGGTGTCTCTGAAGGACTGCCGCAGGTGTGTGTATTCAAGAGTAGGAGCTGACATCCTTAATGATGAAGCTGTGCACTCCGAAGACAAAACTGATTGTCTTTGCTTGTCGAAGTTCTCGGCCAGCAAGATGAATTAAAGGGGAAACAAAACAAAAAGATTATTGAAAGGTAAAGAGGGGAGACAGACAGTTTTAAAATTCAAAGAGGAGCAGAATAGGAAGTGAAAAAAAATTGTTCTACGAGTGGAAGTGGGAGGAATTAATAACATTTATTTTCTTTTGTATTGCCTAGCATATCTGCACCGGTAATATAGTCAGCAACTTGAGGACAGCTGAATGCATCAACACTTTTAGTGCCTGACGTTTGATATGCATGAAACTGTGAAATAATTTGACTTGACATAATTTTTATAGCAAGTAGAAGATAAAATTAATTAACATAAATTGAAGACATTGAGTAGCTTGAGTGATGCAAATAAAAGGATAGATTCATATTTTGAGTGTGTGAAACATAACATTTTTTTATATAAAACTTTGAAATCAATAAATATGTAGATATGAGAAGTGATAGTATTAACATTTTATTTCATTTGGCAGTTTTATGCTCACATATGTGAATTTGTAATAATTAAGTAAAATAAATTTGAATAAATCAATGGAAGGTTCCATTCAGTAGAATTATTGTCAAGATTAGAGAACTTGGGGAAATTGATTATTTATTTTCTCATGCCATACTTGATTTAAGATAATTTTGTTTCCAGTATAAGACTGAATTACATTAACTTTATCATATATACTTTTTATGGGAAATTTGATCTATTTTTATATGTATTTATGATAAAATCTTGGCATATGTGATGAACTATGTTTGCTTTGTTTATTAGTTACTAGTGTATGCATTATATTGGGGAATTTTTCATTTTTAAAAGATGTATGGCTCCTTTTATTGAGTGATGTTAATGCTATTGGGACAGACCCAGCTGTTGCAGTGATGGCACGTCCTTGACCCTCCAGGGTATTTCACAAGTTCTCTCTGAGCCCTTCGTATAAATGTATTGATTGACTTTCAGGATGTATTGACCAACAAAACCATAAAGGTTAACAGGAACATAGATGAATGCTAGGAAGTGTGGTTGTTGTCATGTTTTATGTACTGTCTGTAAAAATGCCAGAGGTGTTTGCTTAATTAAAGCTTTGATTAAATAATCAGTGCAGGGTTGATGCAAATGGTGCAAGGTTCCTATTTACATCTTGTACTTTTACATGTTTTTTTTACTTCATGAGGAAAAATGCAAAGATACCATGTTTATCTCAAAATTGTGAGATATCCAAATACTATATGTAATATTCTTACATAGTTTTTGTATTGGCTTACATTATTTTTATGTTTAAGTTAAAACTAGGCCTTGTTATTCTTTATACTAGTAAACCCTATACATATACAAAGCCATACCTGACCTATGAACAGGATAAAAGCAAATCTAGAAAGTATCAATCAAGCTCAAATTGACAATATTAATTTCATTGTAGTGAGTGATTTTTTTGCTGGAACTAAATGACTTATTGCAAGGTCCTTATGGTTCTAAGTGCTACACCCCTAATGCTTTACGTTTGGCCACATTTTTCCTGTGATGTCTTAATTCTCTTGTTTTAGTAGTAATTATAAAGTCTTTTATTATACAACTAGTGGCCTAGTGCACAAAATTAGTGCATTGGGGGGTGTTCCCTTCAGTCTAGCTGGCACCCTCTCCAATCAGGGACCCCTTGGGGGATGTCTGACTGCCACTTTAGGCCTGATTAGGGACGTCTGGTTCCTAACCACTCGACTGCCTGCCTGATTGCCCTAACCCTTCTGCCTGCCTACCTGATTGCCCCTAACGGCCCTACCTGCCAGCCTGATCTCACCCTCAACTGCTCTCCCCTGCCAGCCTGATCTCACCTCCAACAGCCCTCCCCTGCTGTCCAGATCTTGCCCTCAATGGCCCTCCCTTGCTGGCCTGATCTTGCCCCTAATTGCTCTCCCTTGCAGGCCTGATCACCCCTAACTGCCTCTGCCTGCCTGATTGCCCCTAACTGTCCTTCTCTGCCTGCCTAATCTTCCCCCCAACTGCCATCCCCTGCTGGCCTTATCTTGCTCCCAACTTCCCTCCCCTCCTGGCTTGATCTCACACCAAACTGCTATCCCCTGTTGGCTTGATCTCCCCTAACTACCTGTGCCTGTCTGATTGCCCCTAACTGCCCTACCCTGCCATCCTGATCTCACCCCCCAACTGCACTTTCTGCCTTGGCCCCCACCACCATGGCTTTTTCTGGAAGGAAGTCGTACGTCTGGAAGATTGCCAGTCAACCTTGTCTAATTAGCATATTACCCTTTTATTAGTATAGATAGATTATATAGGATAGGATTGCTTAAATGAAATAGGGGAAGCTTTTTCTACAGGAGGAGATGCTCTTGGCAGACAAAAATACATAATCCCTATATCTGGACTGATAGCCAGCCATATGCACTATAATGTCAAACTGGTTATTAAGAAATTGAATTGCTTTCTTACCCCTTAAACCAGTGGTTCTCAACCTTTCTAATGCTGCAACCCTTTAATACAGTTCCTCATGTTGTGGTGACCCCCAACCATAAAATTATTTTTGTTGCTGCTAATTTTTGTTAATTAATTTTGCTACTGTTAATGAATCATAATGTAAACATCTGTGTTTTCTGATGAGTCTTAGGCTCTACAGCAGTGGTTCTCAACCTGTGGCTAGTGACCCACAGGTTGAGAACCACTAGCAGGGTCACCTAAGACCATTGGAAAACACAGATATTTACATTAGGATTCATAACAGTAGCAAAATTACAGTTATGAAGTAGCAATTAAAACAATTTTATGATTGGTGGTCACCACAACATGAGGAACTATATTAAAGGGTCACAGCATTAGAAAGGTTGAGAATCACTGCCTTAAATCAAACAGCTATTGCCCTTAAAACCCATACTCAGTCTGCATCTTAAGTTCTGCCTTTGCAGTTCACCCAGATTATGTTCTGATTGGTGGGTTTCTATGCCAATCAGCATCAAAAGCTCTGCCTCCTAAGCACCCATTGGCTCCTCACAGTTCACCCAGATTTGGTTCTGATTGGTTGGTTTCTATGCCGATCAGCATCTCTGGGCCTATCTCTAGGCCTAATTGGAGAGGCGTGGCTGCTGGTAATGCCCAGAGAGAAAGAGAGAGGCAAAAATGGCTGATCAACAGCTACCACAAAGGCTGCAGACCAGATCCTGCCTCTCTCTACCCAAGCCTCTCTCTGGACCTTATCTGGAGCTCCCTCAGCAATCAGTGCTGGGTCACCACTCCTATAGCAGCAGCAGTCAGTACCGGGTCACCACAGCAACCCGGCACTGACTGCAGGACTGACTTCTGGTAGGCTGAGCCTTTGGTCATTTTGGATGTTATGGACCCTGGGTTTTTATATATTAGGATGCTCTGTGATATCATCTGGCTTTTATAGGTGATTATATGAGAGTAAAGGCCTGATGCATGACATTTGTGTAACTGTCTTGGCCCTGGCCCTCGCCCTCCACCGCCACAGCTGGGGGCCTCTTCTGCCTCTTCCATGGCTGGGGGCGGGGGAGGCTCTGCTGCCTCTGCCTTGGCCCTGCTGCCCTCTACAGCTTTTTCCGGAAGTTCTAATTAGCATATTGCCCTTTTATTATTATAGATTATAAAAACAAATACAAAAATACAGTGAAATTGTATGTGTGCCCAAATAATCCGGAATATGCTGTATTAATTTTTTAAATTGTTCTCAAATAAAAACACAAAGTTTACACATTCTAATAGAGAACTTATGGACCCTGAAAATATCTCCATACACCTCAGATTCAGACATACTACATTAAACATTAAATTTATTTATTAGATAAAGTGAAATAAATCTGGCTTTAATTGACAGCATGAGTTTTGCTACTTTGAAAATAATATTTTCTATTAGCTATTTAACGTGTTTATAGAAGCCACACTGTCATTTTTAAAAAATAATAACTTTTTCATTTTGAATTTTTATTACTGTATAAACAAATATGTAGGGAAATATTAATTACCACAGCCTTTATATTTATTGAAGGAATATAGCCATATTTAAATGATTACATAAATTTGTACTGAATTGAATGCTCTTTATTAATAATATATAGTATATCCTATAACTTTTTAAACATGCATTTGGAAAAATTTGCATGTTAACTACATTATGCTAATTTTTTTCAGATATCTATATAAAGATATTTGAATGTAAACTAGTGAAAGTGACTTCTCTATTAGTTGAATTTTGTGTTTCATTTTAGTTCAGGTGAGCTACATTTTTAAAAATGTAATAAAATTTGCGTCAGGACTCGGAATATTTTCTTCAGTAACTCCCCAGGAGACATACAGAAAGTAATCAACTTTGAAATGAGCTATACTTTAAAAATTCATATGAGAAGTGTTAAATTAGAATTTGCACTGTTTCCCCCCATATATCTATGAATAGTACTTTTCTGAGTGGTGCTTGGGTTCTAATCTAGCCACTGAAGTGCTTAACACATAATATAGCTGAAATTGAGCACATTCACAGTGAGGAAAATAATAAAGTTAATATCTTTGCAATGCTCCTAAGTAAGGGACAGATATAAAATGAATACAAATTAAAAAGTTTTGGAAAATTGGTGCTAGAGAAAACCAGACTTAGAGGAAGGTGCAGAGTTAGAGACCAAGGAGGAAGTTTATAGAGGTCTTCCTGAGCATTTAGTTATAGAGATTGATGTTCCTGTGAAAGAGGTGAGTGGAGGTAATCTGTGCCAAAGAGATTGCCTGAGGTGGGTTAAGCTGAGCGATGGGGTAAACAGTGGAGAGGAAGGGGAATACCTTAGTATTTCCCCAGGACAACAGGAGGATATGTGAGGATCAGCTGGACACAGATGCATGAAATAACCCTGGAGCTTGGCCTTTTTAGTAGTTGGGGGGTGAAGGGGAGAGTAAAGGACATATAGTGAATTGGAGATTAAAACTTTCAGAGTATGTATCTATTTTAAAACTCCGGTATTCTTACACAATGTAACAAAAACACATTTTCAGATACAATTTTAGACATAATTTCCATGTAAATACTATAGTTTTAAATGGTTCTGACTTTGTATAGTCACCCATTAAGGGTCCCTTTTGTTTTCATTTCCCTATTTATACTGTTAGATTCTTCAGTTTTACCACACAGTTTTCATCTTATCTACTTGGTAGAACTCCAAACCTGGGTCAGTCCAATTCTTTATTATCTTCATTCTTGTATCTGTCAATGTAAGAAACATTCAAACCTCTAGAGAATTTTCTGTGAGTTTATTTGAGCCAAACTGTCCTCAATTGCCTGATTGAGATAATGCTTCAGAGAACGGCAGTTTTGCACCTAATTTTATACATAATAATCAAAAGAGTAGATGCAAATGAGTTACATGAAATCCATTGGTGATTAGATTAATGGTGTGGGAGAAAACGAAGCTGGGAAACATGTGGGATTGGATGAAAAGTAATATGATAGGCACATGCATTTTTTAATTAGGTCGGTACAGGACAGTTAACAGTCAACAATGAACAGGATAACAATAACAATGAGAGGATTAATAGTCTTGGCCCTGTAGTATTGATTGTCACCTAAGGGATCTGGCAGAAAAAGGAGTTGCCCTGACATTCCAAAGGTATGTTATTGCTAACCTAAGAAACACTCAAACAAGTAAAAAAAAATTGTGAGTTTATTTGAGCCAAACTGACGACAATTGTCAGGAAGCAGAATTTCAATGTTTTGGGATAATGCTCCAAATAATGCTCCTGTTTTTCACCTGTTTTTATAAATTACCATTAAAAGAGGAGACATAAGTGAGTTACATGAAATCCCACAGGTGATAGATTAGGGAAGTGGGAGAAAGCAAAGCAGAGAAACCTCTTGGACTGGGTAAAAAGCAAAAGGATAGACATGGGTGCAATAACAATAACAATAATAAATCGATCCAAAATATGTACTAATGACCAAACATTTGGTTGGATAATGGAGTGCTAGGCAGGCTCATTCCTAGGTAGTCTCAGTGTCAGCATTTGTCTTGCTGAACAGGGTGGAACATTGGGGATGGGGCAAGACTCTAATCTTAGATGGCATTCAAGGTCAAATTATTATTATTCAAAATAAAAAGGCAGCTGAATGGGAGGTAGTCGGATCCTTTATGTCCTTGTTAAAAAACATTCTGGATCATTTCTAATTTTTGAACTACCATGATCTGAGTCGTTTGTTGCTTGTCTTAAGTTTTTTTGTTTGTTTATTTGTTTTCTGCATCTAGTAAAACATTTATATATCAGGACCAAAAGCAACAATATTAAACCAGTAACACTGATTAGGAACAGAAAGTGTCTAATATTAGACTAGGAAGAATCTGAGGGCGAGGAACAAGCATCCCAGCCAACTAAGGCCCTTTATATGTATTATTATAATTTTTATTAAGCTAATTATATATTTTCCTCCTTTATCCCTGTCACTTGTATCTTTTGATAAGCTGGGCCAGATGAATTAAGATTTTTCTACTATTTTATTTTGCAGAAACTCTAATTTTTCTTCTGGGCAGTTAGTACTTTAATCCTATAGCTAGACAATATTTATTTAAAATACTCATCTAGATTAGATCCATATATAATTCTACAAGGGGAATTATTAGCGAGGTGTTCTTAGAGGGGTTTGCCCAAAATGGGTCCTTTATAATACATAGTAGAGGCCCGGTGCACAAAATTTGTACATGGGAGGTGGAGAGGTGAGAGGGGGTGTCCCACAGCTCAGCCTGCACCTTCTCCAATCTGGGACACCCCTCCCCCTGCAGAGATGTCTGAATGCTCATTTAGGCCCGATCTTACTACAGCCTGTAACCCCACGCAGCCTGCTAGTCAGTCGTTTAGTTGTCCCTTGCTAACTCCCCTTCCAACCTTATTATCCCACAACAGCCTGCTGTTCAGTTGTTACTGTGAAGATGTCATGACCAATTTACATATTTTACCCTTTTATTGGTATAGATGATAATGAAGTTAATGTTTTGTTGGCCACACACAGGTCTTCTTCTATCAATATAAACTTTGGTATGTTTTTTCTGACTATCCTATATAATAAAGAGGTAATATGCAAATTAATCATCACTCCAACACACAAGATGGTGGGATCGGGCCTAAACGGGCAGTCAGACATCCCTCTCACAATCTAGGACTGTTGGCTCCCAACCATTCACCTTCCTGCCTGATTGCCCCAAACTGCATCTACCTGCCAGCCTGATCACCCCTAATCACTTCCCTGCCAGCCTAACTATTCTCCTGCCAGTCCAATTCCCCCTAATTGTACTCCCCTGCCTGCCTAGTCATCCCCAACTGCCCTCCCTTGCTGGCCCAGTCACCCCTAACTGCCCTCACTTGCCAGCCTGGTCACCCCTAACTGCCCTCCCCTGCAGTCCTGGTTGTCCCCACCTGCCCTTCCCTGCTGGCCTGGTCCCCCCTAACTGCCCTCCCCTGCTGGCCTGTACCCTACAACTGCCCTCCCCTGCAGACCTCTCCCTCCCAACTTCTCTAACCTGCAGGCCTGGTCCCCTACAACTGCCTTGCCCTGCAGGCATGGTCCCCCTTAACTGCCCTCCCTTGCTGGCCTGGTCACCCTTAACTGCCCTCTCCTGCTGGTCTGGTCGCCCCCAACTGCTCTCCCTTGCAGGCTTGGTCCCCTCAGCTGTCCTCCCCTGCAGGCCTGCTCCTCCCCAATTGCCCTCCCTTGCAGGCCTGGTCCCCCCTTCCAACTGCCCTCCCCTTTTGCTCATCTTGTGGAGGTCATCTTGTGTCCACATGCAGGCAGCCATCTCTGACCACATGAAGGCAGTCATCTTGTGTGTTGGAGTGATGGTCAATTTGCATATTACCTCTTTATTATATAGGATAGTCAGAAAAAAACATACCAAAGCTTATATTGATAGTAGAAGAAGACCTATGTATGGCCAAAAAAAACATTAACTTCATTATCATCTATATTAATAAAAGGGTAATATGCAAATTGGTCACAATACCCTCATGGTAACAACCGATCAGCAGGCTGTGTGGGGTGACAAGGTCGGCAGGGGGGTTAGTAAGGGAGGACAAAACGACTGACCAGCAGGCTGTGTAGGGCGTCCAGCCGCAGGAGGGGCAGTGAGGGGCAACCAAGCTGGATGAGGGGAGCAGTGAGGGGCAACCAGGCTGCTGGAGGGGCAATTGGGGTTGACCTGGGTGGTGGAGGGGACAGTTGGGGCAACCAGACTAGCTGAAGGGAGGCTGTTGGGGACAACAAGGCTGCCAGAGGGTGCAGTTAGGGCCAACTAGGCCAGCCAGGGAGCTGTTAAGGGTGATCAGGCCAGCAGGCAGGTGAGTAGTTTGGAGCCAGTGGTCCTGGATTGTGAGAGGGATGTCCGACTTCCAGTTTTGACTAGATTCCTGGGATTGGACATCCCCCAAGGGGTTTCAGATTGGGTAGTTTGCATGCTGGGCTGAGGGGACCCCCTCCCCCATCCACAAATTTTATGCATTGGGCCTCTAGTAGCTTATAATCAGAATGTTATTGTCTAGTAGGTAGGAAAGATTACAGGGTACCTAAGTTTTTTTCATATCTAATAAAGAAGGGGGGCTGGGAAGGTAGATACTGTTCCCACTAGGAAACAGTAAGGAGAATAATAATATAAAATTATTGTATATAGATTCAATTAATAACAATCTTAAGGTGATATAAGAACAAGGTTTAAGCAGCATCAATTTGGGAGCATATAAACCTTGTTGACATCTTGGGAAAAATGCAGTCTGAGCAAAGTTTCTAGGGTTATTTTGTAATGGGGGTTGAAGTGTGCTGCTTAGGGGCTGAGCACCATGAGAATCTCAGCCCTTGAGCGCATTCAACCCTTTTACATGCCTCAATTTCCCTCCCAGCTGTCTAAAACAACCAGAAGGGCTTGGGGCACTGGCAGGCCAAGCCTTATGGAGGCTAATTACAGTTGAGTTAGGACTTCCCTATGGGACTCCTGGACATCATAAGAAATTACCTTTGACACATCCACAAAGATTCTTAATTGCTTAAGAACATCAAGATTCTGGCTCTAGGGAGACTGTGCCCCTTTATGTTTGGACCTAAATGAGTTCAGTTCTCATTTATATGATGAAGGTTTTTTAATTTTTTTTTCTCTTCTCAGACTCTTAGAAAGCAATTCCAATTGAAAAGCCAAAATCAAACCCAGCCACCCTTTTTTTTTTCTCCAGTCTCACCTTAGCCTGGATTCTGTAAACCCTTAACCTTAGATACACCTTAAGGATTTAAAAAATATAGCTCAAATAAAATCAGACCCTGACCAAAAAGTAAGGGAAGGTCCTGCTTCCAAGAGATAACTCACTGAAGTTCACCCAATGGACAGGAACCAGCAGGTTCAATGGGCTCTTTGCTGGATCCTAGCTCCTGTTCTGGGTCCATGGGATAGTTCTGGGTGAAATTCTTTGGAATTCTGCTGACTACGCTAAGTCATGTTAATGTAAGAAACATTCAAACCTATAAAGAATTTTTGAGAGTTTATTTGAGCCAAACTGTTGATATTCGCCAGGCAACAATAAGATTCTGCTTAAATAAACTCACAACAATTCTTTATAGGTTTGAATGTTTCTTACATTAACACTATCGTAGATGCAAAAGATTATAGACAGGTTTATTTATGGTAAAGATTGACTTTTGTCAGTGAAAATTCTAGTATAGGACATGACTACCTTCCATAAACTGCTTTAAGACCATCCTTTGTGGTTACTTTAGGTTTCTGAGTTTGCAAGGCCACCACATAGGCCTTCCCTAAGCTAGTCTGGTTAACATGGGCCCCTTTTTGTCCACAATCTTAATATGGTTGTCCCAATTAGATCCCGGGAAAGGATCTGGGACGTTCACCTAAGGTGTCCCTTGAGATAAACTTTAACCGTGCAGGAATTGGGACATTCAAATTGTTGCTGATGGAGAGACTGCTCTGCATCAGCAGGACCAGAGTGGCAGGCTTAGGACCAACAAAGACTAGAGGCTTTAATTTAAATTTTAAGTGTATGCAAATTAATTCAATTAACTGCCAGAGGAATTACACCACATGAAACATATGCAGTTGTAAATCACAAAGTTTTTTATTACTCATACAAATTCCTGAGCAGCTGCGGGTACTAACTTAGTTAGGGATCCCCGTGGTGGTGTCCTCTGTGGTCCCGCAGCTGGGCTGGGCTGGTCCGGGTGCAGGTTAGTGTCTCAATTGGGGATTACTGGCCGTTCTTCTATTATCTGGCAGGAAAAGGAGTATGGAGCAGTGTCACTTGTCAGCCTTTGTAATGTCTCGACAAGATAAGCATCGTTGGCTGGCAGGGGTCCATATTTAAAGCTTGTTTGCACCCGCAGCTACCGAGGTGGCTATTAATGATTTACGTCAATGCACATATGTTAATGTTAAACAGGGCAGAGAAGGGACTAAGGAAAGTACTTCACTCACCAAGTGTTTATCTCGACACAAGTCAATGCTTCAGTTCAAATCCTTATCTCTGGATACACATGCTTCAGGGCAGTGGTGAATGTATCTTTAATATCAGACTTTAAGTTTTAAGGGGAGTTAACTCAAACATTTTTAAACTATTCTCACATTCTTTAAGCATTTTAAAATATTTCTATATATAATATATATATTTTTACAACAATGGTGAATCCTCTTAGAGAAAAAAAAGATCACATAACTCCAGATATTATGGGTTTATTGTGAATTCATGGTTCTCAGTGGAATACATTGAAATCCCCTGAGATTTCAATGCTGCATTTTCATTTTTTCTTTAGCATGTCTTCTAATATGTTTTGTATCTGCCCTCCAAAGACTATTTCAAAATTCTGACTTTTCCACCTTCATGCTTTAAGCTTATTAGGGAACATGAATTCAAACTAAGGAACCAACATTGTGAATGGCATCACTTTCTAACCAACCATTTGTTAAAACAAAAAATCTGGATCTCTTCTTAAACTTCCCTTCCACTTCCTCCTTCCCTGCATCCATCATTTACTAATACATCCTACACTAAGTTTTTCTCAAATTGTATAATTTACTTTTATCTCTAAGTCACAATCCTATTTCTTGAAACAATCATTGCATTGTAAAAATATGGAAAGTGACACTTTCAAATTTTTACAGTGTTCTTAGGCTAAATCTATACTTAACTTGGCTTAATAGAGTTCTAAATGATATGATATTGAATCTCTATATCTCTTCAGTCCATCTCACCACCCACTGTACCCTGAATTCTTTCTCTATCCTTTCTGACATCCTTTATTTTCTCAGGCAAATACCTGATTTAAATGACAAATGCCATGGAATTTAGTAATTTGGCAGAAACTAGAAAATGAGTAAAAGCAGGTGGGAAGTCATTATTACTTAACCATTAACGCCTAGAATAGAAAGATGTAAAATGGTAAAAAAGATAAGGCAATCATTAACTATTTTCTATCACATTTTATCACATATACTGTACTATTGTCATGTGTTAATAATAAGCATCAATTACATTTTTCATGTTCATTCTTTTAGACCTTGGACTTCTTCTTGATGTAGGATTATTTTCTCTTTCAACAATAGCCAATTTGTTAAATAGAAGTACATTTTAAAATTAACAAGATGTCCCTTTCAAGATGTGATAAATTCTGATGACTTATTTATAAATCACAGCATATGAATATTAAAGAAATGAAAGAGTACATTCTTTATCAAGCCTCTGAGCTCATATGCACAGAGAAATGTTGGCTTGAACTAATTTTTTATGAAATATAGTCTGAAAATCACACTAGTTTTGAAAGCATACAGATTATTGAAATTACGGTTATTTTGAGCCTGAACTAAATAGATTAAACAATTCACTTCCATTTTGCTTGTAAATCCATAGTCTTAAAATGACCAAATATTTCTTGAAACCTCCTTGAAGAAAATGGAAGTGAGAAAAACGATTATTCTGAGTAAAGATATTTATTTCTTCATTTGGAGAAAATTATTTGAGAAGTATGTTAGTTTATGTATTTTAACACACTGGCAGGTAACTGTTTTGAACATAAGATTTTACAGTTTTTCTTCCAAAACTTCATAGAATTCCATTTTTAAATATAAAATGTATTTTCCTCTTTGTTTTTGATAGTGATATTAGGAATTTTCTGAGACTTGCATGGGAGGATGAATGATTTGTGTGGAATTATATTGCTGGGTCTCCAAAGTTCCATTTCCCTTCATCTAGTCCTGGAAAAAGTATAACTGGGGCTTCAGCAGAGTTAAAAGCAAAGTGTCCAGAGTTTCCTTGCCATGTTGGAGCTTGTCCAGTGCAGCATCAGGCTAGTGCAGTCCATTAGTCCATTGTGTGTGGGATCCACATAGCTGTGGACCATGTGGGCGAATGCAGGGGAGCCAAGAGAGCATGCCCCCTGCAACAAGAATCCTAAGAGTCCTAAAGACAAAACAGCAAACTTCTTTGTTGGGAGGAATAAATCTTCCAAATCTTCCCATGCTTGAAGTGGCCATGCCTATTCTGGCCAATGACCTGTTTCCACATGTGACTGACAGACAAGTACCTTCCCTATTTCACCCAGACTTTACTGGGCATGCATCTATTCTCTCCACCGTCAATTCCTTCCCCCAGCGACCTGTGGAGAGCAGACCTGGGAGTGTTAAGCTGCACAAATGACATGCCTATGGCATGTGGCTTTCCCTTTGCTCCTTTCCTATTATTAACAACTAGGATAATTACAAAGGTATCAAATTCACTATAAATTTTTACTTTTTGTATGTGTATCCAAGCTGAAAAACCAAAACATGTATGATGTGTGTGTGTGCATGATTGACTTTATATTTAAAAGTCAAATGCAAGTACTTTACATAATCATCTCTTTCTGTGGGAAATTCTATAATTCAGAAGAAAAGCTCATTTATCCTTAATTTTAGTAAACTGTTTTCTCAGATATTATTACTGGTTTTTAAATTAGATCACTTTCCTGCGATTAGACCAGGTTTGCAGTGTGATATCATTGCAGCTTGAAAATATGCTTTCTCTTGTCTTCTCTTTGTATAGTTTTCTTTGACACGGTTCTGAGGTTGTCCGTGATTGTTGCCTGTTTACTATAATTTAGATACCAACACTATCTTTGTCATATAAACATGATTTTCTTTCAATGGACACATTTACTGTTGTGAAGCAAGTGCTATTATACTCTTTAGAACACAGTGTTTGGTTGATTTCCACTAATGTTTATATTTGTGTTATGGGCATTTGCTCATGAAATTATACTAATCCACAGACTGCTTTTGAATGAACATTTTGCAGAGCGAATAAATAAAAACTTTATTGAAATCTTCTTCATTATTTGTACAAGTAAGCTTTCACTTTATAATTTACTAAAGGTCCGATGCATGAAATTCTTGCAAGAGTAGGCCTTCGCAGCCTTGCAGCCCCAGATTTGTCCGGAACGTCGTCCAGAGGGTTGTTCTGCTGTTTGGGCGTTTGGTCGATTTGCATATTATGCTTTAATTATTATAGAAAATTTAAAGTTTTACTTTGCAGGGAAAACAAATATATGTGTATACTATGTTACATTACATGAATATCTGTTGTTGCATTTTCTTATTTTATAATTACTATTTATGTATGCTATTATCAACATAAGAAACATCCAAACCTATAAGAATTTTTATGAGTTTATTTGAGGCAAACTGACAACTATTGCCATGAAGCAAGATGTCAAGGGATTGAGAAAAATGCTCCCCAGAATGGCAGTTTCACTGCTTACTTTATACATTAGAATCTAAGGAGGTCGCCTAAGGAGGGTTACATAAAATTCACTGGGGATAGATTAGGGAGGTGAGAGAAGGCATAATAGGGAAATACCCACTTTGATTACCTACTTGACTTGCTTTTAGGTAGGACGTTTTAATTTCAGACCATCCTGTCTGGTTACTTTAGGTCTTGAGTTTGCAAGGCCACCATGCAGGCCTCTCCTGAGTTTATCAGGTTGAATATGTGGCCAGTTTGGGGGCCACACTATTTTTTCCTGGAATCTGAATTTATTTACTTTAGTGGCTATATCTTCTTTATTTTTGCATTTGCAGACTTGACTTTGTATAGGACACAGAGCAGATACTATATACAAAAATGAATCAGTGACAGGATACTTCATATACTCTTAGTGGAAAGAAGTAAGCAATGTCATATCTAAATGAATATATCTGTGTGTTTTGTGTCTCCCGCCTTCTTTCACAGCTCAGGTATCCTCAGTCTGGCAGAGGAACACAGCCTGGCCATGATTGCATGGGATATGCATTGTTTTTGATGTCGGCATAAAAACCAAATTTAGTGGTGTGTGCCTGACGTAAAACTGTTAAGTGGTTGGTAAATTAAATGCAAATTTAAGAAGGTGCAAAGATGAATATGGGTAAGGGTAAATTGCAGATGATTTAACTTTTTCCTTAATTGAAAAACAATATGTTATACAAGATACATATGAACATATTTTACCTTTGGAAAAATAATAAAAATTATCTCTATACTGAGACATCTATGGTAAGATAAGAGTATAGATACTATAGAATAAAAATAATATCCATTTTTATTCTCTTGATGATTTTTTAATTTGAAAGTCAATAAAATTTGATGAAATAGCAATCATCAAATTTCCCTTTATGTTAAAATTTCATAGCACTTTATTTGAGTTATTGTCAACTCTTGGGTGACTGGGATTTCTAGATTTTCCCCTCATGTTCCTCACTGTAATCTACACTTATCTTCAAAATGATTTTATTTGCGTCTGAGACAAGATTATTAAATATTTTGCTCTGGGCTCATATTAACCAGCTCTTTTTAATATATATACATATATTTTATTGATTTTTTACAGAGAGGAAGGGAGAGGTACAGAGAGTTAGAAACATCAATGAGAGAGAGACATCGATCAGCTGCCTCCTGCACGCCCCGCATTGGGGATGTGCCCACAACCAGGATACATGCCCTTGACCAGAATCGAACCTGGGACCTCTCAGTCTGCCTCTAACTGCTTCAGCCTGCCAGCCTGATCACCCCGTAACTACTCCCCTGCCAGCCTGATTGATGCCTAACTGCTCCCCTGCCAGCCTGTTTGCCCCTAACTGCCCTCTCCTGTAGGCCTGGTTTCCCCCAGCTGCCCTTCCTGCTGGTCTGATCACCCACAACTGCCCTCCCCTGCAGGCCTGGATCCCCTGCAACTGTCCTCCATTGCATACCTGGTTCCCCCCAATTGCCCTCCCTTGCAGACCTGGTCCTCCTAACTGCTTCACCCCCCCTGCTTGCCTGATGGCCCATAACTGCCCTCCCCTGCAGGCCTGGTCACCCTCAACTGCCCTCCCCTGCAGGCCTGGGTCCCCCGTAACTGTCCTTCTTTGCTGGCCTGGTCACCTCCAACTGGCCACACTGCCCTCCCCTGCAGGCCATCTTGTGGTGGACATCTTGTGTCCACATGGATGCAGCCATCCTAGACCAGATGGGGGCTGCCATCTTGTGTCTTTGAGTGACAGTCAATTTGCATATTACTCTTTTATTAGATAGGATTTGTTTGCTTGTTTGTTTATTTTGTTAATCCTCACCTGAGGCTATTTTGCCATGGATTTCTAGAGAGAGTAGAAAGGAGAGGGAGAGACACACAAAGAGAAACGTCAATGTGAGAGACACATTGATTGGTTGCTTCCCATCCCTGCCTGGACCAAGGCCACGGGTCGAGCCTGAAACCTAGGTAGATGCCCTTGACCAGAATCAAACCTAGGATTCTTTAGTCCCAGGGCAGATGAGCTATTCATTGAGCCAATCTGGCTAGAGCAGTCTTGAATTTATTTATTTTACTTCATTTAGAGAACAGAAAAAAAAATTGGCATCTTTCAAGAACATTATGAGGTGGAACTGGAATATAAAGTTGCTGAATTATGGAATCTTTTTGAACATTATATTTTATTTTATATTTTATTCATCAACAGACACTATAAAGATGCTGAGGTTATAGCTGTAAATAGGACACGCTCTTCTTGTTGGTCTCTCCTACTGTTGTACCTTAAGTGGGAAGTGCAGTAATGTCATTACAGAGCATGGCCACTTTCTGCAGAGATTGCACACAGATGTTTGGATATGACTTTTCAGTGTTTATCTTGGTTCTGAACTCCACATAGAATTTAAGTGCATAATTTATATTATTTTCATGTGTCCTTCTTGTAATTTTCTATGGGACAGCTTTGAGTTCTTAAAAAATAGCACTGAATTATAGGTAGTTTGCAATGTAGGGGAGAATAAGATACTTAGATAGTTATTTTCTTTCACCAACATTCCTAACCTTGACTACATTTTCCCCCATCTTAATAGAGGAAGTGAATCAAAAGAAAAAAATAATTAAGAATGATCAGGATTCAGATCCTTTAAATTTTTTCAGCCCAGCCAGGTGTAGGTCAGCATCGACCCAGGAACCAAGAGGTCATTGGTTCAATTCCCGGTGAGGGCATATGCCCAGGTTTGGGGCTCAATCCCCAGTGTGGGGTATGCAGGAAGTAGCCAATCAATGATTCTCTCTCATCATTGTTGTTTCTTACTCTCCCTCTCCCTTCCTCTCTGAAATCAATAGAAACATATTAAAAAAAGAAAAAGTGTTCAAAAAGTAGGAGCAGCAGAGTGAAGTAAAAGGAACCACTAAAAGCCATGTGGCCTACTTCCTTGTTTCAGGACTTTTCTGTTCATTATTTTGAGCAGTCATATTTAAAGGCAAGACATATTCCTCCTAGTCACCCACCAGATCCTTGCAGGCCCTTTTAGCTGTCTGACCCGACCTACAACCATATTTTTACTTTTTTTCCCCCTGTTCCAGATCCCCTAGTCTCCCTGCTGTTCCCTTTTGTCATGACATCTGATCCCTCTGACACCTTTGTACTGGTATTCTCTCTGCCTGAAATAGTAGACTCACAGATACACACTTTTTCTCAACCTGCCACATGTCTTGGCTAAAATGTCACTTCCTTAGTGAAGTCTGTTCTGTTTGTCCAATTGAAAATTATACTCCCTGCACTTTCAATCCTCCCTACTCAATAGCACTGATTACCTTTAACATAATGAATAATTTACTTATGTTTATTATAAACTAGAGGCCCAGTACATGAAATTTGTGCATGGGGTTGGGGGGGAGGGGAAGGTAGGATCCCCCTTTAGCCTAGCTTGCACTCTCTCCAATCTGGGCCTCTGAGGAGGATGTTTGACTGTCCGGGGATGTCCTAAACCAGCATATGGACATCCCTCTCACAATCCGGGACTGCTGGCTCCTAACCACTCACCTGCCTACCTGCCTGGCTGCCCCTAACTTTCCCCACCCCTCTGCCAGCCTGATCACCCCTTACTGCCTCTGTGTGCTGGCCTGATCGCCCCTAACTGCTTCCCCTGCTGGTGTGATCTCTCCCAACTGTCCCCCTGCCACCTGGTCATCCCATGCAGCCTGCTTGTTCAGTCGTTTGGTTTGTTCCTCACTAACCCCACTGCTGGCCTGGTTGTAGGCAGCTATCTTCTGAGGACCTGATGGTTAATTTGCATATTACCTCTTTATTACATAGGAATATATTTCTTTTGCTAAAATGTAAGCACTCTGAGAATAGAGACCTTTATCTAATTTTGTTTACTGATGTTTCAAAAAACAGTGTCTGGCATATACAGGTACTCAATATACGTCTTTAAAATGAAGGAAGGGTGAATGTCTTATTCACTTAGGTCTGGGCATACTTCCCACAGGAGGTAATTGCCAGGGAAAGGTTTCTTGCAATAAATTATATCATGTATGGACTAATGATCTATTTTGTTTTTACTACTAGAAATTGCAAAAAATAGATGTTAAGAGAATAACGACATTTGTATATTTGGTCTCAGTATAGAGGGCAGTCACTTTGTATAGATAATTAGCATAAAAACTATGAAGAAAAATAATTGACTTGAGGCAGAGAGCATGAAGCCGAAAGAACTGTGATGGTATCTTGGCTACAGCAGTTTCTGTCTCTCTCAACTCTAGCTATTTATTTTCTCTGGGCCTCAGTTACTTTATCTTTAAAATACAAATGATAATATACTTTATCTTTTTACCTTATAAGTGTATAAGTGATTTCTTTCGTGATACATACTTGTCTTCTTCAATAGTTAACCCAACATATATCTAAATCTATAATCATTTTAATTTTCTATTCATGTGATTGATTTACCTTTAGAATAAAAGCTTCACCGGAACAAGTTTATCTCTGCTTTTCAATGTTGCATTTCTAACTCTGTATACAACATATGACATGTAATAGTTGTTCAAAAATTATGCTGTTATATGAATAATTAAGCCATTTAAGCCATGAATTCCATATGGTCTAATAATAGTAATCTGGTTTGTAGTCAGTTGTTATAATGCTGTTATTATTGTCATTATCTAAACCATCATCATCATCATCGTCCTCATCATCATCATCAAATATGGGTCTCAGGCTTCTTTAATTCACTACCAAGAGGGTGGTCATCTTGTGTTACCTACTTAACTTTTTAGTGAAAGAACACAGAAAACACTTTGCTGATCTAATGATTTTGTTACAGGTCTCTAAGCTGGCTGGTGTTTTGGTCAAGCATGGAGTCCAGAAAGGTGACACTGTGGTTATCTACATGCCCATGATCCCTCAGGCAATCTATACCATGCTGGCATGTGCCCGGATAGGAGCCATCCACAGTCTTATATTTGGGGGATTTGCCTCCAAAGAACTAAGTACCCGCATTGATCATGCAAAGGTAAGCCCTTTATTTGGAGAAATCAAGCAGTAGTATGTATAGACAGCCATATCTGTGGATAAATCATCCAAGAGTCATCTATACTTATTAGATTCTCCTTTAATACAGGATACTTAAAATTTTAGTTTTTCTTTGGCATATATCTGTTAATCAAAAACTTATTTTTGCATCAGTAGTACATGAAAGGCATCTTGCTAGGTGCAGTGAGGAATATAAAATATAAGTTCATCTGACATATGTTTGAATGTATAAGACAAGTAAAATAACTAATTTATTTATTCAACGTATATTTAAAGCTCCCACTATGGGCTTGGCACTATTCATGGAACAGGATAGTAAATGATTCTTATAAAATGGTGGGGACATATAACTATTTTATACTCTACATGCTTCCAGAAATGATGGAGTAGCACAGAGGAAAAGAGAGGGTGTCAGTAAGGAGTAGAGTTGCAAGTTTAAATTGGATGCTAAATAAACTTGATAAGGGTGCCTTGACATAGAGGACTCATAAAATAAAGTTAGCTATTATTATTTTATTAATTTAGAGCATTGATCAGAAAATATTTTTGTATGTTACAGAGAGTAAACACTTTAAGCATGTGGGTTAATGGTTTCTGTTGCAACTATTGAGCTTTTCTGTCATAGCACAAGAGCAATCTTAGATGCTACGTAGAAAAACCCATAGCAGTTGGCAAGGTGTGGCTCTCAACCATAGTTTGCAAACCCCTAGTTTCTTTTAGTTGGGTGGTCAAAGGAAGTGAGATTGTACTTAGATCTCGGCTAAAATTCAGCTAGTTGAAGAGCAGGATCTCATGGGATCCAAAAGGAGAGAAAAACAATGTAAGTCTAGCATTAGAGGTGAGAAAGGGTACACTTCATTTGGAGGCTAGTGAATAGACCCGTGTGACTGAAGTGGGACCGAAGGCGACCTTGCAAAGGCAGTTTCTGTGCTGAACTGGATCCTGTAGACCTTGTCTAGTCAAAGTGTCTGAGTAGACACGTGTCCTGTTTTAAGCAATGTTAAAAGGAGGCAAGTCTTCCCATCTGATGAGTGGGATGGACGTTGAGAGGCTGAAATAAGAACCTTTGGTTGTGGTCTGTTTATGAAGCAGTGAGTGATGTGCAGGAGAGAGATGTGCAGTGGGGGTATGAAGAAAGGAAGGTTGTTTGTTATACGAGTAAGAGATGATTTTCCTGGCTCCTGTGGCTCCATCACTTGGGCATTGTCCCATTCACCAGGAGGTGGTTAGGTCCATTTCTGGTCAAGGGTGTGAGCCTAGGTTTTGGGCTCAGTTTCTAGTGTGGGGTGTGTGTGAGACCGCAGATTGTTGTTTCACTCTCATATACATAGATGTCTTACTCGCTCCCTCTCCCTCTCTCTCTCTAAAATCCAGTAAACTACTTTTAAAAATAAAGAGTACCTTAGAGTTTTATAAGCCCAAGATGTGACATTCTTAACAAGGAAGGAAACTAATGTATACACACAATGTCTGTAGATTCTATTACATTTTGAACATTAAATGACTTTTAATAACTACTGCCTTTATAATTTTTCTCAGTATGTATACACTTTCGGGACACCCTGTATATTGAAGTTTCCCTGAGTGTTAGGCATATAGTAAAGTTTTGCATGTCTGACTTCATTTGGAGTAGATAATTTATTAGAACTAGAAGCTGGTTTGTGGATTAATTGGCTGGATTTCTCTCTCTCTCTCTCTCTCTCTCTCTCTCTCTCTCTCTCTCTCTCTCTCTCTCTCTCTCTCCCCTTCTTCTCTCTCTCTCTTTTTAAAACATGTTGAGTTAGTGCTTCTGAAGGGAAATCTAGAGGGGAATATCAGTCAATCATTGACCTGCAAATCAGTAGGCAGTGGTAGGCAGTGGGGACTTTTCTGAGGAACGTATAAACTCCAGTTTTTTACCTGCAGAAGTCTAAACACCATTTGGATAAAGGTATGAGATACATTCTTTCTTTCTTGTAAAATTTCATATGATGTGAGGAAACTGAGATATATAGAAAATAAGTATTTATAAAACATATGCTGTGTCAGTGGAGGAGTTATTATCTAACACAGACATACATACACACATCATTTTAAGAAGTTTATGCAATAAGTGCATTATTTTATGGGCAAGACTTTTAATTATGTCAAATTAAAAGTAAGAAGATAGAGATAGAGATGTATATCTGAGTATTTTGATACAAGTATTAGTTGAAATCAGATGGTTTTGATGTCATGATTTTCAAATAAATAAGCTGAAGAAAAAGTTATATTTTAAACAGAAGATGACTTATTGTAATAAGTCAGGCAAGACCCAATAAAACTGTTAGTAGCTTTCAGTTCTTGAGTTTGGCAAAGAAAGAATTCAGAACCAAGAGCTCTAGTGCAGGAGGAAGTTTATTTAACA
>PVJN01032089.1:0-24389 GCA_004026805.1 Lasiurus borealis | reverse complement strand
GGCCGTGTAGCCTCCTGGGCACAACCGGCTCAGTTGGGAATTTCAGGCTGACCAAGGTGCCACGCTTTGCCCACAGTCCGCTCCTGGGGGTATGACTGGCCTGGCTCCTGAACTTGGAGGACAGGTGGCTCGTGGCTGGGAAGTCGTGCTTGCAGCAGCTGGCCACGGTCAGAAGCGCTCTGGAAAACAACTCCCTCTCTCACATGCCCTCCCCGCCCCACACCAGGCACAGGGCACCCTGGCTGGATAGGAGAGAACCGGACAACAGGAGGGTTAAGTTGGTCCCTCTAGCACAGTAACAGAAATTGCCAAAACTCAAAAAGAAAGAGAGATGGGTCTTTCCTCTGGAGAGGCGGTGGCAGAACCTAGAAGAGGGGCGTGTCCCTGAACCGTGGTGGAAAGAGAATAACATGGAAAATGCTTTTGCTCTCGGTTCCTCCAGCAGCTGTGTCAAGGGTTCCTTGTTCCTCTGAGAAATGTGAGCTGCAAGGACAGTCGCAGTTTGCATTAAGCATGTCAAACCTGTGGCCCGAGGACCGCAGGCCTTGTTTATTTGGCCCGTGCTAGCTTTTGAGTTTGACATGCTTGGTTTACATAGTATTAACTAGTCCCCTTGGCATTCAAGCAGGAACAGCCAGTGTTTGTCAGCATTCTACTAACGAAACAGGTTATGGTCCTAGCATTTAATCTGCCTTCTTACAGAAACCCCGGGCAACCCTGTGAATCTCATCTTCTAGATAAGACTACCTCCCTAGGGTCAGGTTGCACTCCCCTCTCACCTCACCCAGGATCTTCCCTTTTGTCACCAACTTGTGGGGATCCTTTTCCTACATCTCACATTCCTGCTAGTAACCTGGACACCTGAGGCCTCAGCCCTTCCCACGCCTGACTCGGACTTCCAGGGACTTCCAAGGCCTGTGTGGGCCTCCCCGGGGCTGATCTGGCCAAAACTGGGCTCTGAATTTTGCTTTAGTTGTTTTCTTTCCCACTTCATTGTTTCCCTAGGATGTCTGCCTTCCCAAAATAGCCTGGGGCATTCCAGGTAAACGCCACATCTGACCAAAACCCCCATTCAGCACCAAGCCCTGTGCCTCCCTTTTCCTCCCTTCCTTTGATCCCTGTGGTTGGGAAGGGGCGGGATTCTGGGACAGGCTCACTGTGGATCCTGGAGGGAGAGGGAAATGGGAGGGGCCTGACAAGCTCTCTTCAAAGCCAACCGGCTCACCTCCCACTGTCTGCCCCATCACTAGAGGGCGCTATGTCCCTGGCCTTAGGGAAAGTTATGACTGGAGAAAAGAATTAGAAAAGCCTTTGTTTTGATCAGGGAAAGGAAAAAAACCCTAAGGTGGATTCAAGATACTGTACTTCCTGATTTTTAGAGGCATCAGAGTACAATGAAGGAAGAGCTGGGTTTTGAATTAAGACAGAGCTGGGCTGAATCCCGGCCTAGGGCTTGCCAGCCATAAGGCATAAGGCAGCTGCAAGTTACATCAGCCACTCACTTACCCCTCTGAGCCCTCATTTTCCTGTCAGTAAAATGGGAGTAATGGTGCCCACCGTGAACAATAAAGACTGATGGATACAAAGCCTCTACAAGGCTCAGGGCCATGGTGGGCACTCAATCATTATTTATTGGCTTCCCACCTACTTTCTAGAGTTTAGAAGGAAAGGTTGTTTATTTCTTCATTGCCTTTTTAAAATCCAGTTTTTATAGTGAAAAACTTGTAAGATCTAGTCTCTTTGAAAATTTCAGGTATACAGTACAGTGTTATCAACTATAGTCTATATGCTGTCCATGAGATCCTCAGAACTTGCTCAGCTCAGAACTGACAATGTGTACTGACACTTCCCCATTTCCTTCACTTCCCTGTCTTTAGTGCCTCTTGATGTCATCATTACCCAAATATTGAGAAGGGCCTGGGGGCCCGTGTAGAGAAAAAGCATAGACATTCACCCTTGCTTGGTTAGGTATGTATCCCTAACATAATTTCCTAAAACTATCCACTCCCACCTCCAGTACATTTTAAAAATGAAGTATAAATATTGTTTAAGTTTAAATGTATTAGCTGCAAAAAGGGATGATGTCTGGCATATTGTAAATACTAACATTTAAAACTGTTACCTCACACTTTTCAATGTATCCAATGAACTATAGAACATCTATGATTTGATATCCACTATGATTCACTTACAAATGTAAGAGCTCACTTAATATTTAGAAACGTCTCATCCTTTTATCTCCTTGAAGTTGTGTTACTATTCCTAGTTCCTCCACAGATTTTTTATCCCGTATTATTTCTGATGTTTCGAAGTAATTTATTGATCACGTTTTCTAAAATGGAAAAAGCCATTTTTAGCACTTGATACTTTTTCTTTTTGCTCTCACAGGCCTCTGCCTCAAGCGTTGGCATTCTTTGCTGAGAGTAGGAGCAAGAACAAAATCAGTCAGTGAAAACTGAGGGCAGCAAACTTTATGGGTCTGGAATTGCTCAGGGACTTGGCCTGTATGTTGGGTGCCCCCCCCCCCTTTCTTTCATGAAGTGGAGAGAACCCTCGGGTGTGAATTCAGTCTTCTTCCCAGGTAGCTCCATTTTAGGAAAGAGGGCCAGGGACGTGGAGGATCTGGAGAGTGGTTTCCTGATAACTATTTTTGTCCAGTCACCCTCTGGAATGCCCGGTGTGTTCCAATTAGAGGGCATGCTTCCTTCTCTGCATTCTTATCCACTCCCAAGACAACGCGCTATTTCTGCACTGTCCCCTGGGGTAGTCACTGGCCACAAGTGGCTATTCAGCACTCGGAATGGGGCCAGTGCAAAGTGAGAGTTGCTGTGGGTGGAAAATACACCCTGGATTTCAAAGACTTACACGAACGAAAGAATGTAAACTTTTCCAGTAGATTAAGAAGTACAAGTTGGTACCTACGAAAGAGTCACGGGGATGCAAAGTACAGCGTAGGGAAGAGATGTCAGTAATATTGCAGTAACTATGTATGGTGCCAGGTGGGTCCTGGACTTACTGGAGTGATCACCTTGTAAATCATATAAATGTCTAGCCTCTATGCTGCACACCTGAAACTAATCTGTAATAATCTATAATAATTAAAGGGTAATATACTAATTAGACCAGACGTCTTCCGAATGTCAGTCAGGACATCCTTCCTGACAAAGCCGGAGCTGGAGGGAAGCAAGCCCGGGTCCTGGGTGCCACAGGGAAGCCAGTGCTGGCAGCCAGGGGAAGGAAGGCCTACTCTTGCACGAATTTTTGTGCATTGGGCCTCTAGTATAAAATAATATTGAATATCAACTGTGATTGAAATAAATTAAATTAAATTAAATTAAATTAAATTAAAACCTCTTTTGTTTGGAGCCTTTGTAGGTAGAACACTTTCCTACCCCAACTTTGTCACCTTACTGTTTTGATAAGACCTTCTTGTCTTTTACCAACTTATTACTTGAAATTATAATACAACCTGTCTATTTGCTGTTTCAGACTGTGACATATTTTTCTTGTGGTCTGGTTTTTTGTTTTTTAAAAAAAAGGTTTCATTTTTTCTCCTAAAAAAATAAATAAAAACAAATAAACTATCCCAATAAAAATGTTTAATGTTGATTACATGTAAAATTGATAATATTTTATACATGTGAAGCTAAATTACATATAAATTTACCATTTTTTGTTACTTTTTTAATGCGCTTGCTGGAAAGCTTCAAAATATATGACTTGCATTGTGATTCTATTGGATGGTGCTAATCCAAATGGCTGTTTAAATGATGTCACAGTTTCCTCATCTGTAAAATGAGGATGACAATATACCTTCCTCTCAGGCTTGCTCTGAGGATAAAAGGAATTACTATCTGAGGGACAGAACAATACCGGGCATATTTCACAGTCCTTTTTAGTGTCTGTGAAATAAGTAAATGATTCTTACCATATTTAACACCTAAACCCTTCATATTAATTAGCCCAGTCTCCTGCAACACTGAATTTGAGGCAAAATGTTTTATTGGAGGATGTACTACCAGGGAAGCAGAACTGAGGGAAAGGGCAGTGAAGCAGGGAGAGGGGGGAGAGAGAAAGGGAGAAGACACAAGGTGGGGTGTTGTGGAACTGGCTACAGCTTCTCAAGAAAATGTGTAGCTGGTTGGCTGACTGTGTAAGCCGTCCAGTGAGGTCATATGGAATCGTCACATGTTGAAAGAGTTGTTGGAGGGCAGAAGGCGAATTATTTATCTGCCAGTTCCCTCCTATCGCCTGTCTTACATTAATTAACATTTGCTCTTTTGCATTGTCTGGTTATGTCACTGGGCTCCCCTGAACAGCAGTGAGGAAGTTGGAGGTGGCAGAGGCCCAGGGGGGCTGGACTTGGGCTCTGGAGTCGGTGAGCCCCCTGACACGACAGGAGTCATGGAAATCTTGCCGAAGCCTAACTCTTATCCCTGGAGGGTCGGTCAGCAGTGTCAGGAGATGAAGCAACAGCAGTGGCCGTGAAGTTTTGTGACGATGGGGAGGTCATCCTATGGTTGGGGTGGGTCCACTGAGGAATCAGGGCAAAGGCCAAGCCCAGGGCAGATGGAGCCATGTGGAACCAGGGAGGGAGGTACATCATGGAGCCCTGGTACCCCCTCCTCTGGAATCCTTGGATGTCTCACAGGCATCTCAAGTTTAGCCTGTCTGAGACTAAACTCTTGAATTCCCATCTCCAAATCTGACCCCTGACCCCTGACCCTAGACCCTCCATTTCTTATCTTCTGTAGCTCAGTAAATTCACCTAATTGCTCCAGCCAGAAACCTGAGCTCCCATCTTCCCAGCCTCACATGCCTCCATCAGCAAGTCCTGTCGATTCTACAACATCCTATCTCCAAGTCATCCACATTTTGTCATGTCCACCCAATGGCTAGGTCTCCAGCTCTCTCCCTGGACTAAGATGGTTTTCTTGCTTCCTTTCTTCTCTCCAACTCCATACAATAGCCAGAGTAATCTTTGCTGCTTTGAAACCTTGCTGTGGCTTTCCAGGGCATTTAGAATTGAACCAAAACTCCTCACCTTGATCTACAAGGCCCAACCTTACTATTGCCTGTTGCTGTAGCTCACCTCAAAACACTCCTTCCTCGCTCCCTGTTGGCCAGCCTTGCTCTTTCCTGACACATACCCAGTGCTTTCTTGTTTTAGGGCACAAACTGGCAGAATGCTGTCTGCATCTATTTTGTAAATAAAGTTTTATTGGAACACAGGCAATACAGAGATTTATGAGGCATGAACTTCACATATTTACTATCTGGCCCTTCATAGAAAAAGTTCATGGCCCCTATTCTAGGGCCTTTGACCTTGGCTCAGGCTCTTTCCCGCTCACTTAACCCAGTGGTTCCATGACTTTCATCTCAAACTCAGCTTCCTTGACAGCCATGCTTTGACAGAAGCTTTTCCCTCACACCTCCCCTCACACACACGCTTTATTCTCCACTGCACCACTCTGCTTACCTTTCTAGCATGTTCGCAATTTGATATTACATATGTATTACTGTACCTATTTATTGTCTGTTCCTCCCTTATGATGCTAAGCTCCACGAGGCCAAGGGCCAGGTCTGCTTTGTTCGTATTGAACCCTAGCACCTCCCCGTGTCTTTTTCTGCTAATGAACTAACTACTGGGATACACTTGATCCCTTTGGAGTAGTTCTCCCCCTCCTCACCACCCTGTAGCCTGTACACCAATCCAGTGATCTGCTTCTTCTGTGAGCCCCTTGGGGATGGGTGATGCTTCCAGAGAAGAGTCAAGCACTGAGCCTAAATGATGATGTTGGCGTTCTTAAAATTCTCACCCACCGGGGAGTTGTGACGGCACCTCACAATGTATTTGACTCTTTTTTAACAACTCTACAATTTCCACTCACCCCAGAAAATACAAAATGAGCACGGGAACGCATGCATTACCTTTTATTAAAACAGCCCAAGAGCCCAGCCGGCATCGCTCAGTTGGTTGAGCATTGTCCCATGCGCCAGCAGGTTGCCAGTTGGCTTCTAGGACAGGGCACATGCCTGGGTTGTGGGCTTGGCCTCCAGTGGGGGACATGCAGTAGGCAGCCAATGTTTCTATCTCTCTCTCTCTCTCTCTCCCTCTCCCTTTCTCAATTAAAAAATATTTTTGAAAAATTAACAACAACCAAACTAAAACCAGCCCAAGAGTTGCTCTGTTAGGAACACCAGAGATCTCTTTCCTCAGCTAGGGCACTTGCAGTTGCCTCCTCCACAGCCACCAGGGGCCTGTGCCACCTTCTAGGGTCCTGATTCCTTTCTAACTTCCCCGGAGTAGTAGTCAGGCTCCATGAGCTGGAAAACCAGGTGAGCAGCCACAGCTCAGGGGGATGAAGGAGGCAGGCCCGCAGCCTTCCTGGGGACAGACTGAGCATGGGCAGAAACGCCTGTGGGTATGTCAACATGTCAGACTGAAACACAACCAAGCACAGCTGCCTTCAGACACCCACAGGCAGTCATCGGTGGAGGGGTTAGAGCAGGAAGTGGCTCAGAAGGCCACTCCCTCTGCTTTACAGCTGAAAACACTGAGATCTAGAGAAGGGAGCTAGCCAGCTGATTAAAATTAGAACCAACTAGAACTCGGGTCTCCTCCTTATCTCCTTCTAGGCTGAATCTTCTAGGCTGTTCAGTGCTTCCAGGTTGTTTTTGGGGAGCAGCATCTAAAATGATGGACACAAGTAGGACTTCTCTGGAAAGTTTCCATGGGGAAGGCTTTAGAGAGCGCTGGACTTAACCTTAGATGGACTTGAGCTCAAGTTCTGGCCACTCAATAGTTGTGAGACCAAGGCTAAGGGCCCAAGCTTCTTTGAGCCTCCGTTTCACGTCCATAAATTGGAACAAGGGTCCTGAATTGCCGGCAGTTTTGAGGATTAAATGAAGTAACACCTGAGGTGCGCCTAGCAAGTACCAGGCCCAGAGTAGACATGTGGCCGTTCAACGGATAGTAGTTGAATTTTGAGCAGCCAATTGGACAGAGGAGAGGGCAGAGGCAGGAGATCAAATACCGATGGGTTAAAATGTCCTCTATAATAATTACAGACGCATTCCCAGAAGGAAGAATCTGCAATAAATGCTCCTGTCCCAGCCCCTCAATCCTGAACTCCCAGAAGGCAAATTCACTTCGTGAGTCTGGGCCGCCTTTGGTAACTAAAAAAATTACCTCCTGAGAAGGCAGCGCTGCGTGCAGGTGCAGGGTGGGGAGGGGGGGAAGCGGCATCTCCTTTCCAGGTCTTCTGGGAAATCAGGATGTGTTCTCATAACAGTTCACCCCCTGGGACCCAGGCTTCAGGGTTTCTAGACCCCACTCTTACCTTCAGATGTGTCCTTAGAAAAGGCGTTCCAACCTCTCTAAGCTACCGTATAATTATAAAGTGGAGCAATGCTATTATTAATAATGTGATTTTTTTTTTTTTTTACTTTCCTGGAAGGCCTAAAACAAACGTGTCTATACAAAATGTCACTATTACTTTAATGGACCACTGGCTGCCTAGCCGGGGGTGGAGAGGGGTGGGTTAGATAATAGCAGTGGATGTCAAGGTCATGAGCTTGGTCCTGTTTATGCACATTATATTCCCTCTCTCTGTCCTAGCCAGGTGACAAGAGGGATATAAGGCAAGAGGGATCTATATAAATCCATTAGCCCTTCTCCGTGTTTTAAGACGGGTCATTTATTCTGAGGCCCTTGAGATCTCCGGGTATCTTGCTCCCATTAGCTCTGGCCTAACTGCTCTGAAAACTTGTGAGTGCTCAGCAGGGTCTTTATGGGGGCAAAAGGGGGAGGGGGCCAGGCTCCCTCCAGAGAAGTCCCACTTTTAGCTCTTTGCATGTCGGTCATTTCTGTAAGATGGCAGTTGAACTAACATTTCTGCAGCTAGAAATTAGTGTGACAACCTGCACATTAGAGAGTTAATGGCCCACAGGCTCTGTTCTAGGTGATCTGAGTGTGTAATCTTATGACATAGTACTCCTCCTTATAGCCAACTGAGCTGGTAGTAGTAGTCCCATTTCACTGATGAGGTTACCAAGGCTTTGAGAAATGATGACGGGATCGACCCCAAAAGCTAAGGAAGGAAGGAAGGAAGGAGTCCCAGACTAGAGCCCAGGTCTGCTGGCTGCAAGCTGTGCCTCAGACCCTGCAGAATAATGTGGCATGGTGCAAAGAACATTCGAGCAGGAGATCTGGACTCAAGTTGGTCTCCTGCCTCTCCTTACCTAAGAGATCCCTTGTTTTCCACCCCAACAAGAGGGGCATGGCATGCTAGTAACACCAGGGAGAAGATGCACACCGCACAGCACATCCCAGTGGGGCTGTTGTGTGGAGTCTCGGGAAACAGACCAGACGCCTTGCTGAGGACCCCTCTGCCCCCCAGTTAATCTGGTGGGCACTGCAGCTAGCAGACTCCCTGACTCCCGAAGACCCAGGCTAGGGTTGCTGAACTGCGAGGGCGGAGTCTAGGGCAGTGGTTCTCAACCTTTCTAATGCTGCGACCATTTAATACAGTTCCTCGTGTTGTGGTGAATCGTAATGTAAATATCTGTGTTTTCTGATGGTCTTAGGCGACCCTGCTAGTGGTTCTCAACCTCTGGGTCACTGCTGTAGAGCCTGAGACCATCAGAAAACAGGTCACGACCCACAGGTTGAGAACCGCTGCTCTAGGGGAAAGGACGGGGCAGAAGTCCCCAGCTGCTCTCCGTCTTGGCCGAAGCTGAGGCTCAGGATCAAAGTCAGCGCTCTGCTCTCCCCGGTGAGATGCACATCCCTTCACCTCGCAGCCCTCTTTAATTAGCTGGGAGCCTGGGACAGGTACCTTTTTCCGGGTACTTATCAGTGCTTCCTGATAAAGTAATTAATGGGTTTCTCTTCTCCACTGAGCATCCTGCAGCCCAGAGAAGGCTGCGCTGGGAAGGACGGTGCTAATTAGTTCCTGTGTGATTATCTGGGTGAAACAACTGCTCCAAGTCTCTGCAAATCACCCTCAGCCCCACTCTCCCCTGGGGGAGAGGCCAGCTCCCCGTTTATTCCTTTGCTGGGTGCCAGCTCTGCCCACAGAGTTCAGCCTCTCTCCCTCTTATTGTCTGCCTCTGCAGGTGGCACCCTGGCACCCAGAGCCCTGCCTTGAGCCAGTGAACCTCCCTAAAATCTTCCTGGAAACACTTTGAAGCAAGTCTGGACTTCCCAAGCCCGCCTCGGTGAGAAGAGCAAGGGCCGCAGAGTGTGATGGCGAGGGCACACAGCGGGGCCAGAGACGTGGCCGTGGGACTCGGGGTAAAGCAGGCTCTCTCTCCTTGTCTCGGTCTCTTTAGCTGTAAAAAAAGATGATGGTCTCCATCAGGGATGGCACACGTGTGGTTTTGCCAACCGTGCGGAATCCATCACAGCTCGGCACCGTGTCGAGAGAAAGAAGCCACAGCCAACCTCAGTGGGAACTCCGAGTTGAAGAGGTTGATCGGTGCCATCTGTCATGTTCCGTCGCAGGTGCCGTGTTTCCTAACAGCAGCACCACTGGCTTTGGGGCGAGAGCAGTGCTTACTGTGTTTAATCGTGCCGTGGCTCTCAGGATGCTCAGCATCCTTCGCCAACGTTCACTGAATGGCGAACAAACACGCCACACATTTCCAAACGTACCCCCGGGGCCATGCCATCCCTGGCTGAGAACCACAGGTAGGGGGATGAAAGTATGATTCAGGATTCTTTTGGCTACAAATGGCACAGATTATATTTAAATGAGCTTAGCTAAAATGGAAATCTATTCCTTTGTGTGCTAGAGACACCGTGGGAGAAGCTTGGCTGACTTTCACCATCCAGCAGAGAATGTCACCTCTTCAAGGGAATTAGCAGGAGGGCAGGTTTTTCCATATGTTTGCCTCCTCCTCGCCCGTTTTTTTTGGAGGGAACTAATCAAACAGATGAACAGCACGGCTCTCCCAACTATGGAAAATTGGGGGAGAGAGAGCCCTTTCCTCAGCCCCGATATCTGGAATATTCGAAGGGATTTAAGTGCAGCCAATTGCAGGCGCCTGCCTGGGACTTGGAATCTAGAGAAACCATGCAAAGTCTCAAGGGCCCATCAGGGATTATTCTTGGCAGCGGTGTTGCACTTGAGGGTTAGGGCAGTGAGCGGCAAACTCATTAGCCAACAGAGCCCAATATCAACAGTACAACGATTGAAATTCCTTTTGAGAGCCAAATGTTTTAAACTTAAACTTCTTCTAACGCCACTTCTTCAAAATAGACTCACCCGGGCGGTGGTATTTTGTGGAAGAGCCGCACTCAAGGGGCCAAAGAGCCGCGTGTGGCTCACGAGCCACTGTTTGCTGACCACTGGGTTAGGGGATTGCTAAGTGTTCAGGTCTGATGGGCTACAGCAGGGCAGCAGGGGGTCTTGGTGGCAGTGATGGTTTGGCTGAGGCAGCAGTAGCCTGAGCTATTGGACTTAGCTGAGCCTTTGCCACCCTTGGTTCCTGGCTCTATTCTGTTCTTTCTGTTGGTTCTGTGAGTGACCCCGTTCCCTTCCAATGAATGTGAACCAGAGTTGGGTTCTATTGCTTGCAACCAAAACTCTCAGGAATGCAGTTGGTTAGAGTGGGTGTCTAGGCAGGATGGCAAACCAGAAAGCAAACGGGATGCTCCAGGTTCTCAGGGGGCTTAGGAGAGGCAGATTGGAATCAAAGCCAACAGGACCCAAAGGCCACCAAGGCAATTTTCCTGGATGGCTGCCGTGCCAGTGATCTTGTTAAAGACTGGAAGTTCATTCCTACAGGGACAGACTCACTTGTATTGAAGGCTCGGCTTTTTGAAGCCAGTTCTTAGCACCTCATCTCACAATCTACCTCTTTGCTAGAGTTGAGTCCCAAGAGCAAACACAGCGGCAGATGGGACGAGTCTACATTGTACTCACCACCAATGATGTCCTTTTCTTTGCCACTTAGGGCTAGAGGGACAGGTGGCTTCACACTTGCCATTGCCCATCCTAGAAATCATCAAGTGACTGAACTTAAGGAAGCAACCATATCAATCCCTGGTCTTTCCCTTCTCTCCCATCAACAAAGACACAGCAAAAAAAGGTCTAGGTTTCCTCCCATGAGATCTATAGGGAGGGAGAGTTCTCTTTGCAGTGGAGATGACTATTATACCTCCAGCAGGAAATGGCAAAGGTAAAACCCTCGAGGGGCAGGCATCTAAAGAAGCCGTAGTAAGAATATTAAGAGCATCCTCTGTTGGAGTTGCAAAGAGAAGAGACCTGGATGTGAAAACTGGTTGTTTTCCTGTGAGGCCCTCTGCTTCATTGTTGGATATGAGCTATAGATCCTCTTTGAGTTACCTGTTAATTGTTCACACACACACCCCACCTCACAAGCACTTGGAGGGTCAAAGCCCTGTGGCAAAGATTGGGGGTTAAGACCATAAACTCTGGAACCTGGAATCAGTTTCCTTGGGTTCAAATTCCAGCTCTGGTCATAAACTGTATATTTGGGCAAGTTATTCAAGAACTGTGCCTCATTTCCTTCCCCTAGAAAATGATGAAAATAGTGATAGCTACCTCATCAGACTACTATGCAGATCACATGTGCTCCAGTTAGAGCCTGGCATCAGTACATGTTTATATATTAGTTCCTCTGCGTGGCATCTGGTACAAGGCAGGGTCTCCTGACCTGTTGAGTAAATGATCCAGTTCTCTAGGAAGTTAGGATAAGCAAAGTCATCCCAGTCCGGGTGAGCCCAACGTTAATGTTCGCTCCTTAAAACCAAAGGATAGACAGCTCAATGGCCCCTGTAGCTGAAGCCCATCACCGCAGCAATGCTTTGTTAGACCCGTGCACACACATGCACATACTTGCAGACACACAGGAGGCTAACCTGAGGCAGCCCGGTCATAGTCATCAAGTACCTTTTTTACCACTCCAGTGACTCCTAGCCAATTTTGACCTACCCTTTCCAGAAATGGGATTCTTTTAGTGATTTTCTCCGAGTCCACAAACCATTTCTATACTCCCCGTGCCCAAAATCAAGGTCCTCCTTAGAAGAGGAAGAGCAAGCACTTGGTATAAACCAATGTTCTTAACCTCCTCCTACCCATAAATCCCCTGTGTTTTTTTCTTCTCAATCCTTGTAACACAGAATTCAGAAACGTTGGAGCTGTTGACTCCTTGGCAGGTGTGAGAGCGTACAGCGTGGCCTTGTTCCCATGTTCTCTCTTAGGACAGAATAAGACCTTTAATGGCATTAACAGTAATGCTACCACTAATAGCAAATACTTACATAGTACTTACAACATGCTTAGTACTGTACTATATGCTTTTTGTATATGAATTCCTTTCTATCCTCTTAACAATCTTAGAAAATAAGTACTATAATCATCCCACTTTACACAGAGAGAAACTGACTCACAAAGAAGTGGTAACTTGCCCGAGGTCATGTGGTTAATAAGAGGCCGCCAGACTGACTCCGAAGGCTGGACCATTAACTGCAGGGTGCTTCACTCTAAGCACAGAAAAGCTGAGAGCACGCACGCACACGCACACGCATACACACACGCAGTTCAAAAATAAAACCAGGACTAAATCACAGAAGAATGTGAGAGGTGCAGCAGATTTCTGATTGTTTCCCCTGATAACTATTTTACTGCTTAAAAAAATATCTTTCCAAAAATACATTTTCTCCCCTGCTTGGCTGGTGTCCTAAGCAAGGGTTGCTCAGCCTAGCAGATAATCTAAACATTGCTTTCTCCTCCCTCTGGCCAGAACAGCCTCTACCTGAAAAGTTCAAAGGAGAGGATGCTGTCTCTTGGGAGGCGAGCAAGGTGCTTTTTGGCTGGAATGGCCCCAATCTGTAAATAGGAGGACAATTGACCCAGAGGACAAACTGGTGTGAATTGAAGAGCATGCCCCTTGGGAGGTGGAGGAGGCAACCCAGTGTGTGCATGCATGCATGTTGGGGAAGAGGGATGCCTTAGAGCAGTGGTTCTCAACCTTTCTAATGCTGCGACCATTTAATACAGTTCCTCATGTTGTGGTGAATCGTAATGTAAATATCTGTGTTTTCTGAGGGTCTTAGGCGACCCTGCTAGTGGTTCTCAACCTGTGGGTCACTGCTGTAGAGCCTAAGACCCTCAGAAAACAGGTCACGACCCACAGGTTGAGAACCGCTGCCTTAGAGCTTCTTCCTGGTTTCCTTGACCTGCTGACTCTTCAGTCACTGGGTTGATTTCTGGTCTCCCTTTCACTCTTAGGACTGGGCTGTAGTGTGTTTTTGGTCAATAGTTGTCACCAAGAGAATGTTCCCCCGCCCCCCAACCAAAACCCACTTTTCATTTCAATCATCTTTGCAACATAATACAAACAGAGGCTCAGCCCTTTAGCCTCCAATCCACCTTCTTTCCTTCATCCAACAGGCAACATGGACTCAGCAAGTCCCCATACCAGGGCCAAAGGGAGGTTCAAAAGGGGAGTCAAGCTCATAGCTCCTGTCCCCAGATGCCCAAAGCCAGGTGGGAACTACATGTTTCATTTGCTTACTCCTTTTCCCTTCACCCCTGTCCCCCACTACACTGTAGGGCATGTTATATCTGAATCTCCCCTCATTCAACCTCACAATGGCCCCATCGTCCAGCCCAAAGCCTTGTATCCCATAGACTCTCCGCAGGCAGGGGTTGGGAGGGGGGAACCTGAAAGCTTACCGAATCCCGTTCTTCTGAAAGGGGAAATTCAGCCTCCAGGAGGGTTCCGGGAAAGTGTGGGCCACTCCTGTTTGCTGGTCAGAGCCACAAATGCTAGGTGTCCTGCTACGCATGGGCCAGTCCTGTACAAACAACTATGCTCTAACCCACCTGTCTTCCCAGACATCCATGTACTGAAACCCTGGGTGTCTGAGCTTGGAACCTCTAATTCCATATTATACATAAAAGCAAAGTATTTTGTGTGGTTTTAATATACATTGAATATTCCAGAAATACAATTACCGTGAGCATGGAGGGAAACTGGTGCTGATTTCGATCAGTACTCTAAGAGTTGTTCATTGCTTTGGGAAATCACATCACCAGTGGCAACTCTGCTCCTGGTGTTAGAGTCACCAAGAAGACAACACACGGCTATCAGTCTGCATGTGTAGCTGCTGTCTCACAGTGATTCCACATAGAGATCCAGACATCTCTCAGTATGTCTTTTAGTGTAATTGTGGTTGGCAATCACATATTGAATTGTGTGTGTGTGTGTGTGTGTGTGTGTGTTTTTCTATAATATTGTTTATTTCTTCTTTTGTGTTATAATTAAAGCATTAAATTGAAATTTTGAAATGACATAGTGTATAGGTAGTTTATATTTTCATATATTTCAGGGTAATATATGAGGTGTTATAAACTATTTGCTATAAAAGGAGGTGTGGGGTCTGATGAAGTTAAGAATCCCGGAGCTCATTTGTCCTTTCAGCTTTGTCTCAGTTGTCCCTGAAGGATGCAAACTATCGAAATTTTAAACTTTCAAGATGATGAGTCTCTACTATCCCTCATGGCAACCCATTTATTACATTACTACTGTTGCGGGTATCTGTGCTGTGAGTGAGTCATCCTTCAGTCTCCAGCACAAATGGTGTGCTCAGGACGCATCGAATCTCAGTCTCTTCTAAATTACTTTTCTTGCCTTGGGAAAGACCGGGGGACAGTGGGAAGGTGGGTGAAGGGAATCTAGCTCCAGCCAGCAGGGTGGAGAAGGAATGGGGCGGGCTGCACAAAGAGCAAACTTTAAAGATAGATTTGTAGGCCGATGGCTCTGGGCCTCATCCACAAGATAGGTGTCTGGGTGGGATCCACCCAGTGCTGGCTCTCCATTGCTGGTTCTTCGGTTCTGCAGGTGGTTCAGAATAGGCACAGCTGTTAAAGAGCAAGTGCTTTCAAGTCAGAGTCTGGACTCCAAACTCTGGCTCCTGGATGTCCTCTAGAAGTGCCTTAGCCTCTCTGTATGCATTGAATTAGACAGGGCATGTAGTGTTTCTGGCACCTACTAAATGTACATTATTACTGTGTGCCCACCATCAGGGACTTGCAACTTGCCTGGCCAAGGTACTTCTGTTATGTCTGCTGTGATGAAACATGAGAAGTGCCCACAACAACACACAGTAGTGCTCACAATATAGGTAGCTTGCACACCCTACACCAAGTGGCCTAGTCTGATATTTTTGATCCAAATAGCCGTCCCTGAATCAAAGCTAAAACTTTCTTATGTTCCAGGCCACCAAAGCCCAACCAACATTGAGATAAATCACCAGCTTTAACATGAAAGGGAGCTATGTTGAAAGTACTTTCTACCGAAATAATAGGTTGATACGGGTTCATTGTTCATTTCTTTGACAATTTTCTATGCCTCTGATGAGCTTAGAGCTGTGCTCAGGTGTCCAGTGGTGAGAAAAACAGGCATCTACTGTGTACAAAGCAGAGCAGTTGCTGCCATCTGTTCTGCTCTTTGAGGAATCTGGAGCTTAACAATAGTGTCTGCATTACATGGTGGCCCAAGGTCAACCATCCCACTTGCAAGGGACAGAAGATAAACTCATAGCCAGGTCAGTTCTATCCCACACTGTCTTCCCACCACATGGGGTGGTTTGAATGGAACTTAATCTCCTATGTTAATAAAAAATGCATGCTATTCCTGAGTCAGGTTGAGAGTGGCTAACTCTGGGTTTCCTAACCACACTAAATGTTGTGGGGATGATTGGATGGATGGGATGTCATGCATCTACCCCCCTCCCTTGCCCAGGTTGGTTTTAATGGATATCAGGAGGTAGAAGCCAGGACTAAGTCCAAGACTGTGACACTTTCAGGAAGCAGGTGGATCCAGCAGCCATATGGACCTCCAGAGAGGGGCTTTTGCTGTATCAGTAGTCTCATCTATACAACAGGCTTGACACCTTCTCTGCCTGAGGGTAGGGGGATGGCTGGACGGCCACCTGGGGTCCCATCTCCCTCTCAGAACCTCTGTTAGAGCCTGTGACTCAGAGCTTTTTCATGGCTGAGGTGCTAATTAGTTCACATGTTGTTTTTCTAGATGTGAGCTGGGAAGGGCTAGCTCTGCAGGCAGCAGTCCATTCCAGAGTATTCCCTCGGGTTCCCCAGGATCTTGGGGCAGGGCATGGGGGAGGGGTAGTGAGGAAGAGAGAAGTGGTAGAAAATTCATGCAAGGAGTGGAAATTATTATTCTATTGGCTATTCAAGCTGCACACAGCAGACAACTTTGGGGAAAGAAAGTTCTAGGGATTTTTTTAATCCCCTACTAATCTGTGAGCAAGTGTATGTGTTGTCTGTCTGTCTGTCCTTGATGAGAATATAGTACAAGACCTGGTGGTTTAATCTTTCCAGGGTCATAGAGAATAAATTCAAAGTCATAGTTACCTCCGACCAAGTCTTCAGAAGTCTCTAAGCCCTTGTACACTATCCTTTGTTCCCATGCCTTCTTCCCTTACTGGGGCCAAGAAGGGGTTAAAGGTAATGTAGCGCCTAGAAGACTGATAGAAAGGTGCATGTGTGTGCGTTGGGAGGGGCTTGCAGAATGAACAGGGTCTGGAGCACCTTTCATCTGATAAATTGGGGTCTTTCCTAGAGCGAACATGCCTGTCCCTGAGCTGGCCTGGCCTGCTCCCTGGGAGAAGAGGGCTGAGGCACACATGGCTTTATTAATAGCCCAAGCATCCCAGGACCCTGTTTCCCTAAGCCATTTCCATTTGTGGTTCCAATGGGGTTTTGTGTTTGGTTCTCATGAGTTATTTTCTGCCCTCTGCCCTTCCTTAGCGGGTCAGCTGGGGGAGCTGAGCAAGGGGGCTGGCTAGTGGCAAGAGGTCCTGTTCTTCAAGAAGAGAGAAAGACCCAAGGGTGTGGGGTGGGCCTTCCATACAAAGCCTCCAAGTGTTTTATGGGGAGTGGGGGCTCCAGGGTTATTGCTGCAGAGAACTGGGACTGTTTGGAGCAAACTAGGCATTAAAAAAATGGGGTTGTGGGGGAGGTGCTTGTGAGTACTGCCAAGGCCTAAGGTTCGCCCCTAAGGGATGGGATAAATGTGTTCCCTCTGTACACAGGGATGGAGCTCTCCCAAGATGGCAGTCCAGAATCCTCCTAATAGGCTCCAGGCTGCATATGCAAGCTCAGCTCCACCTGTTCCCATCCTTCTTCCTGCTGGGAGTCAAGGTTTGCAATATTAACAAGAGACTCCTACTCCATTACATTGGTTCATACACAGCATTACCAATTTACATCATTTTTCTTAAGAGAGAGTGTCTTGTGTCTCATAGCTGTCACGATCTGATGAGGTGGTGCCATTCATCATGCCTGTTCCCTACCACCTTCAGGGACATGAGACAGGTCAATGTTAATCAAATGTTTCCTGTTTGGGAAGAAAGAGGAATGCAGCTGAGTGCAGAACCTCAGAGGGGAGATGTCTCCAAGGAATAGGGGGTGGGGCATGAGGTTTAGAAGAATCAGTCCTAGATTTGCAAAATCGGGGGTGATTGATTCACGATGAGCAGAAGCGTGAGCTGTGAAAGTAGATGAGCTCTTTAGAAACAGGCTTTTGGAACTGAAAATATGCTATGGAGGAAAGCCTGGAGTAGATCACGCTGAGGAGTGACAGAGGGAGGAAAATCATGCTTAAGTCAATTTGCTGTTGTTTAAACTAGTCAGGTGCCTTGAATGGAGGAAAGGAGGGGGGAAAGGAAGGAAGGAAAGAAATCAAAATGGTGAGGAAATGAATCCTCCGGTACCTATTCTGTGCCACACACTTCGAGTACATGGCCATGCTGAATGAAGATGATTATTCTCATGCTACTGATGAGGGTCTAACAGTTCTAACAGTTCAAATGTACATGACCGAGCAGTTACTGGTGGAGATCAGATGCAATACCAGTGGATTCAACTCCACTTCCTTTACACCATATTCCCTATCAGAGGAAAACCAAAGACAGTTGATCAGGGTGCAGGGGTAGAGAGAATCGGTAATTTACAGGGGTAACAAGAGCAAACCTAAGTTTGTTCAAGTTGAGGAGACCTGAGCATTTCTTTAGACAATGTGGATGAAACCCCAAGATGGGAAGAAATGAAAGATTCTGGGTGGGATGTTCTGGGTGAGGAGAAATGGCCTCCTTAGGTAATACGGGGATACAAAAGAGAGCAGCTTTGGGGGAAGGCAGGGGCTCAGGGAAGTCTTTAGAGATTTATGATGAATGGAAAATAAGCATTCACTGACTAAGACAGAGAATGGCATTTCAGGCAGGGAGGGTCACATGCACAAGGCATACAGGCCTAATAGGAATGATCTGTATGTCAGTTAAGATGGTGTTTAGCAGGGGGTAGCAGAAAACCCTTAAACAAGTGAGAGGTTCACTTTTCTCATATAACTGGAAGATCAGAGGGAGAGAGCACAGGGCTAGCAATTTAATGAGGCCATTTGGGGACCCAACTCATTCTGTCCTCCTGCTCTGACATCCTTAGCTCCAGGCCTTTGCCCTGTTTATTAGAAGATGGTTGCTGCTCCTTCAAACATTGCATCATAGCTCCAGTCAGGAAGAAGGGCCAAAGCTTAGTCCATTTATATTGGTGGGCAGCCTTCCTCCAAGACCTTTACCTACCTTGAACCAGCCGGGATGGTTTAGCTAACCTGGTACCTAATTTTCAAGACAGGAATTTGAGTATTTCTCTTTCTACCTCCTATAGTACAGGAAGGCAAGGCAGACAGGTATTGAAATGGATATTGATCAAACCAAACTATGGAATCTGCCACAGCATGTTTAGGAAAGATCTGGGAGGTCCAGAGGAGTCAGAAGCTGTGAGTTACAGCAGATGGGAACTGAATTGTAAGTGCCCTTCTTTTTCCAGGCTTAGCTTAAATTGTTTCTAAGGGGTCAGGCCCTTGTTTTTTAGTTGTGACCCTGAATTTGGTCATTGCCAAGTATATCTCCCCAGAAGGGCCTACTCTAAATTCTCAGAGTGTCTCATAGATAACCATGTTTTCCCCACCCCCAACTATCCATCCATCCATCTATCCATCCATCCATCCATCCATCCATCCATCCACAATCCATGCATTTATGCAGTATCAATTAAACATCTACTACCCGTGTTCCAGATGCTGTACTAAGCCTGTGTTTTTGCTCTCTCTCATTCTTACCCAAGCTGAGCCAAGACCTTTTCCAAATGTGGGAGCCTAAGGATGAAGAGTTATCTAAGATAGTTGCTATTTCAGACCAGAACTTGAAGCTAAAAATGTTTGAATGGAAAAAAAAGTTTAAAAATATAGATGTGTATTTTTCTAAAATCCCATTAAGCTGTCAAGGGCCCTCTGTGTGTGTTTCCTTTCCCATCGTTGCTAATCAGCAAGGTATGTGTGTGCCCAAAACAAAGAGTAGCCAGCTAGCCTCCTCTTCCTTCTCTTTACCCCTTTCTGCTTGTTGTTCGGTTTTGAGCTGTTCCCCAGTCTTGGGAACCCAGGAGCCTGGCCTCCACTCCCTGGGGAGACTGCACCTCAGATCCTTTATAGAGGCTGGAGCACCAGTGCCAGCCTTCCCGATGGCACAGTCAGACTGGCAGGGCTCAAACCCTGGCTGTAGCACTTCCTAGATGTATAACTTGGAGTGCTTGACTTTTCTGAGTCTCAGCTTCCTCATCTGAAAAATAGGGATTGATATCATTATCTGCATCTCAGTGTCACTGTGTGATTAAATGAACTGAACATGCAAAGCACATAGAAAAATACACAAGTTCATGTGAGACAGTCAATACATGTTGCTCATTATTATTGTCATCATTATTAATATTGCTACTGCCTCATTGTTCTTCATTCCCCACCTCCCACGTTTACAGTCTTAGAGCACTGGCTGCTGTTGCCCAGTTAGAGCATTGACCCATGGACTGAAAGGTCTCAGGTTCAGTTCCCAGTCAAGGGCACATACCTCAGGTGCAGGCTTGGGAGAGCGTGTGGGAGACAACCAATCAATGTGTCTCTCTCACACCAATGTTTTCTCTCTTCTCCTCCCCCCTTTCCTTCAATCTCTCAAAAATTCAATGGAAAAATATCCTCATGTGAGGATTTAAAAAAAAATTTACAGTCTTAGAATAGAAACAGAAAACAAACCTCAAGACTCATATCCAATGTATAATTAAATCATAGTAAATGATAATGCAAGACATTCCAGCACAACACAAGGTAAGGACAAATGAGCTACAGCCCCATGATGCTAGGAAAGGCCGCTGGGCTGGGGGTCAGGAGACAACTGCTCTGCTCCCAGGACTGCCAACACCTCGCTCTGTTGCCTGAATAATCCTCAACACCTTGGAAGTGGGTGGTTGGACTCCCTGTGCTCACCAATCTGGCCTCAGGTCTCCTCATTCTATAAATACAGTGGGACTCAGTGCTCATTCTCTGGGTCTGCTACCCAAGTTCAGACTGGGCTTGTGGTGGACCAATTTTTTGGGACAGTTGATTAATTCCAGGCAGTGTCAGGAACATGGGGGCAGAGGGGGTTTCTCAGATTCTTCCATTCCTAGAATCTACCTCTAATCCACCCCCAACCACCACCACCACTACCACCTTTCCTCTGATGTGAGTCCTCTCTACGTCACCAGACTATTGTGTTTCCAAGCCTGTGTCCCTGCTTTCAGTCAAGTCAACCAAATGAAGCAGCTCTGGGTTTAGCGAAGCATCCTTTGCTGGTGGCTGGGTGAGCTCAGGAGGATGCCCAGTGCCCTGGAGTCACCGTGGAATGTTCCACGTTTCCCATTTCAGTTCTCCTGGAGTCTTGTTTCAAATGCCACCTAGATGTATGGGTTTTCTGGTTTCTTTGGGCTCCAAGGAGGTAAAGACAAATAAGGCCACCCAGGTCTTAAACACCTGGTTCCTGAGGCAGGACAATGGGGTGATGATCTCTTCTGGTGCAGGAAACCTGGAGCACCCCAGCTGCTGCTCCTTGACAGGCATAGACACCAATGTTCTCACTCCTTGATCCAGTTCCCAAAGCCCGCACCAATGGCCCGTCTGGTTGACCTCACTGAAAATCAAAAGGAGCCAGCTCCAGAGAATGGGAGTGTGCATGGGAGTATCCACATTTTTATGCTTCTCTATGGATCAGCCCTGGCTGTACATTTAAATCACCCAGGGAGCTTTTAAGTCACTATTACCACCTAGGCCCCAGCCCAAACCAATTAAACCAGAATCTCTTGGATGTAGGACCCAGGCTTTAGGGTCCTTTAAAACTCTCAGGTGATGGGACATGCCACCAGCATCGAGAACTTGAACCTGGGCATGTGTGTGTGTGCGTGCGTGTGTGTGTGTGTGTGTGTGTGTGTGTCTTTTCCTCACAGTGAGTGCATACTTTATTTTTTAAGTCTTAAAAAAAAGCAGTTTTTGTTTTGAAAAACATTAGCCCTATCTGCTCAATTCTTGCAAAAAGCCTTAGCACTTTTTATTATTTTTTTAAAAAACTTTTCTAAATTCACCATAAAGGAAAACACTGTATGTGAAAAAGTTTACATTTTCAGTGTTGTACGTAATGAGAAATCAAGTAAGAAATGAACATCAAGTTGGTGAGATCATAATTTTAAATAAATATCATTTATATTTTATTTCTTTAAGTGAGGTAACTATGTTTAATGACATTTTTGTAAGAAAAAAATTCAAAATGAATAACAAATCTATTGGACAGTTTTTTTATAGGGACTAACATATATCCTTGTCATGCGTTGGTCCTTAAATAGATTTTTTTTTTAATTTTTATTTCTGTACTGACTCATATGTTAGTTGTTTCTGGTGGAAGCTGGGATTTTTGTAACTGCATGTTTTATACCAGATGTGGTTGGAAAAGTAGTGGTTGCTTGGATTGAGGTCATTCCAGGAAGAAAATAGAAGAGTAGATAGAGGGTAAGGAAAATTGTACCTTGGAGGAGTTAACCCAGGGCTTTCCCTCCTAAAAGCTGACATGCGTGGCCTTATGGGCTATGAACGTCAGTCCCTGGATGTGAGACTCTGACCCCTGGCAGAGCTGGCCAAGCCCTGAGCCTGGACCTGAGCCTGGGCCTCTCAGAGCAGCAGGTGGGTGACTTACAGGGGAGAGGGCCAAGCTCTGTGTTGGTGGCACATGTGAGAGTCATATCCAGGTGTTCATTTCTCTAAACCTTGTCTTTCAATGTTTCCATAGTCAGATATATTAATAATAAATCTGCCAAACATTTATTTTAAAGATAACAAAGTTAAAAAAAATCATGCCTTGCTGTATCAAGGCCCTATCTGGGGCCAGTGTCCCTATGTATATGAAGTAGCCCAACCACTTACATGCTGAAATCCCAAACAGGCAGTGACCTAATGTCATAGTCCTCCTCTCCTCATTCCCATTCCCACGAGGTGGCCAAAGCCTTTATTGTCAAAGGTCTTGGATATATAGATCTTTTCTTCCTCGTAATTATCCTATACAATAAAACCCTAATATGCAAATCAACCCAATGGTGGAACGACTGGCCGCTATGATGTGCACTGACCATCAGGGGGCAGATGCTCAACACAAGAGCTGCTCCTGCTGAGGGGAGCGCTGCTCAGCCAGAAACCAGGGTCACGACTGGCAAGTGCAACAATGGTGACAGGAGCCTGTCCCACCTCCACGACAGCACTAAGGAGCAGTGAGCAGGGTAGTAAGGAACAAGGGGTCCTGGACTGCCAGAGGGATCCAGACTGCAAGAGGGCACAGGCCAGACTGAGGGACCCTCTCCCCCATCAGTGCACCAATTTTATGCACTGGGCCTCTAGTTCTCACATATTTGCCTAGGATAGTTGTGTCTTAAGTAGATCATAAGGCCTCAAGGGAAGGAACCATTCTCCTGATCTTTCTCCCAGGACATTCCTAATAATTGAACTGCACACTATTGCTGCCTAGTACATGCATGGTAGCCAGCAATGAAATCACTGATCTGTGGCACTTGGCTATTGTATCACAGCCCTAAAAATCAAATGACAAGTTGAGATGATGGTCAGAGTCAGAGGACCTTAAGGTCATGTGGGTTTCTGATAACTCAATACCAGCTGCCCTCCAGGAAGCCAATTAAATCAAGCAAGCCTGCAGGGGGAGGGCCAGAGAGGGGGCACCTCACTTCCCGGGGTGAAAATCATGCTTCTCCCTCCGTCCCTGGAGCTTGCTATAAAAATCCAGTTTACAGGGACCGTGACCTTTTCTTACAGGAAACTGGGCAGCATTTTGGATTCAGCCTCCAGAAAGAGAAGCTACTTCCACCGTGGAGATCTTTGGCAGAGGCCTCCACTCACCACCCTCTGCCCTGCAACCTCCCACCTCCCTCTCTCACCCCTGCTCCCTTCCACGGCCACTTGCTGCTAGAAGCTGTTACTCTATGGCTGGTTTATGTTTCTGCTCGCTGGTGGCTGATTTGGCCTTTGAATTCTTTCTGTGGGGCTCACCCATCTTTTCTCTTACTCCCCCGAGCCAGCTCACCTAAGCTGATGCACACAGACTCCCCTTTAAGGACCCAGCAGCCCCTGCTGATGTGGGTGACTGCAAGCAAGTTACCCTTGCTTTCTCTTTTTAAACCTATTGTATTGTGATGGAGCTTATATACAAAAATTGCACCCATTTTAAGTGTTCGATTCTCTGAGTTTTCACAAATGTATAGACACCCATACAAATGCCATCTTTCAGAAAACAGAGCATTTGGATCACCCCAAATCGCCCTTTCCCCTGCCACCCCAGGAAACCACAAGCGTGCTTTTTCTCACTATAATTCAGTTTGGCCAGTTTTAGAATTTCATCTGAAAGGAGTGATAGAGTATGTTCTCTTTAGTATCGGGCTCCTTTCTCTCAGTGTTTGAGAGATTTATCCATGATGTTGCATGTGTCAGTAGTCTATTCCTTTTTATTGCTGAGTAGGATCTCACTGTATGGATACACCACAGAATATTTTATCCATTCACCTGCTGAGGGACATTTGCTTTTCTCCCACTTTGGAACTATTATGAATATAGCTGTGATGAATATACAGTAGATATGTCTTTGTGTGGGCATGTGTTTTCATTTCTCTTAGGAGTAGAATTCTCATATATTGACTTCAGAGAGCAAGGGAGAAGGAGAAATATATAGAAACATCAATGATGGGAGAGAATCATTGATCAGCTGCTTCCAGCACACTCCCCACTGAGGATTGAGCCCCCAACCCAAACATGTGCTCTGACTGGGAATTGAACCATGAAATCCTGGTTCATAAGTCAACACTCAAACATTAAGCTATGCTGGCCAGGCAGGAGTCAAATTCTTGAGTCACATGGTACAAGTATTTTTAACTTCATATTTTAAAAACAAACAAGCAAAAAAAAAAAAAAAAAAAAAAAAA
>PVJN01032088.1:0-24390 GCA_004026805.1 Lasiurus borealis | reverse complement strand
GCTCCCAGGCTGGGGAGACCTCCTCTACATCACCTGGCTGCCAAGCAAGTACTCACTCGCCTCAGCAGAGGCTCCTTCCTGGAGAGAAAGGCCTTGGGTCTGCACCATCACAGCATAACCAGGCTAGGCAGCAGACACGGCTCCCCCATGGAGCTCAACTGCTCCCAGCCAAGCTCAGACTGCAAATAGACAGGGCAGCAAGGCTGGACGCTGTGAGTGCTCTCGGGATGGACACCCTCCTTCTCCTCTTGCCCACAGTCCTCACAGTGGACACATTCAGCACCAGCCTGTCCACACTCGGAGCCGACAGCCGGGGCCAGAGCACTGGGCTTCTGAGCACCTGAACTCACCAGAGCTGGATGGTGGGTGGGCAGGGATTCGGGAAGAAGATGACAACGAGGTCAAATGCAACCCCCTTCTGAGGGCAGATGCTGGCAGGTGTCTAAGGAGGGCTTGGAGAGGCTGAGGGCCCACTCACCTTGACCATCCGAGCAAAGTACTCTCCTCCCAAATAGTTTTCCGTTTTTAAATACAGGTCACGCAGCTCACTGGCCCCCACGGGATTATATTTAGAGTTGAACTTGTCAAAGCGATGGAATGTCTGCCGACCCTGGAGAGAGAGAGGGAGCCACAGCCAGATTCGCCGCATTGTTCTGCAGCCACCACATCCGTTTCCCTCTCCAGGCCTTTATAAGGTGGTGTGACACAGGGCCACACTGAAAGGTCTTCTCTGACAGTTCTTACATAAAATCAAAATGTACTGGGGCCAGAACCCTGCATCCTCACTCTGTCAGCCTTGGGGTCCTTTTGTGGGGGGCCTCTGGTGAAGGAGGATCAGGGGCATCCTATCTAATAAAAGAGTGATATGCAAATTGACCATCACTCCAACACACAATATGGCTACCCCCATGTGGTCAAAGATGGCTGCCCCTATGTGGACACAAGATGGCCAACAGGGAGGCAGTTGAGAGGAACCAGGTCTGCAAGGGAAGGCAGTTGTGGGCAATCAGGCCAGAAGAGGAGGGCAGTTGGGAGGGACCAGGCCTGCAAGGGAGGGTTGGGGGCAATCAAGCCTGCAGGGGAGGGCAGGCTGGTAGAGGAGGGAAGTTGGGGGTGACTGGTCTTGCAGGGAAGGGCAGTTGGGGAGAACCCAGGCCTGCAGGGGAGGGGAGTTGGGGGGGACCAGGCCTGCAGGGGAGGCCAATTAGGGGTGACCAGGCTGGCAGGGGAGCAGTTGGGCATCAATCAGGCATCAGGGGAGTGGTTAGGGAGTGATAAGGTTGGCAGGCAGAAGTGGTTAGGGGCAATCAGGAAGGCAAGCAGTTAGGAGCCAGCAACCCTGGATTGTGAAAGGGATGTGCCATATTGAAGAGGGTGCAAGTTGGGCTGAGGGTCACATCCCCTGTGCATGAATTTTGTGCACCGGGCCTCTAGTTGTGTGTATAAGCTGCTATGGCTAAAAGTATGGCTGGTTGAGTGAGCAGAGGATTATAAATTATTGAATGATCAATATGGTGTGTGCAGGCAGGCCGGAATGGCTCAGTGATTGAGTGTCAACCTATGAACCAGGAGATCACGATTTGATTCCTGGTCAGGATACATGCTGGGGTTGCAGCTCGATTCCCTGTGTGGGGCATACAGGAGTAGCCAATCAATAATTCTCTCTCATCATTGATGTTTCTCTCTCTCTCTCTCTCTCTCTCTCTCTCTCTCTCTCTCTTTCTCTCCCTCTCCCTTTCTCTCTGAAATCAATAAAAATATATTTTTTAAAAAATAAAAATAAAGTATGTCCTATTACTACTTAAATTTCATAAGGCACTTTTTCCACCTTATTGTATTCAGTGTTTTGTTTGTTTATTCAACAGATCTTTTTATTGTGGTAAAACACATAACACAAAATTTACCATCATAACCATTTTTAAGTGTACAGTTCAGTGGTATTAAGTACATTCATATTGTTGTACAACCATCACCACCATCCATCTCCAGAACTCTTTTCATCTTATAAAACTGAAATTCTGTACCTATCCTATATAATAAAAGGCTAATGTGCAAATTGACTATACAGCGGAACGACCAGCCACTATGACCCACACTGATCACCAGGAGGCAGACGCTCAACACAGGAGCTGCTCCCTGGTAGTCAGTCCACTCCCGTGGGGGAGTGCCACTCAGCCAGAAGCCAGGCTCAGGGATGGTGAGCGCAGCAGCGGTGGGGGGAGTCTCTCCCACCTCCGTGGCAGCACTAAGGACCTCTTGGGGGATGTCCAACTGCCACAGAGAGCGGGCCTAAGCCAGCAGTTGGACACCCCTTGAGGTCCCCGACTGTGAGAGGGCTGAGGAATCCCCTCTCCCCAGTGCAAGAATGTTATGAACCGGGCTTCTAGTTAAACAGTAACTCACCATTCTCCCCTTCCCCAGTCCCTAGCAATCTCTATTCTTCTTTCTGTCTTGATGAATTTGCATATCCTAGGTCCCTCACACAAGTGAAATCATATACTACTTGTCCTTTGGGTATATGGCTTCTTTGACTTAGCATAATGTTTTCAAGGATCGTCCACATTATGGCAGATGTCAGCACTTTATTCTTTTTAAGGCTGAAAATATTCTATTGTATGGATATACCACATTTTGTTTTTTCATTCATTTACTGATGGATCCTTAGGTTGCTTCTACCTTTCGGGCATAGTGAATAATGCTGCATTGATGTGCAAGTATCTATTTTAGTCTCTGCTTTCAGTTCTTTTGGGTACATACTTAGGAGTGGAATTGCTGAGGAAACTCCATCACTATGTAGTTGCACCGTCGTTTAGTAGTATTTTAATAACTTTGAAATGTCAATACGCATGTTGCATTAAGCATTTTATAGGCAATTAAAGTTTAAGTGAGTGGCTTAGGGGCACACAACTGCTAAGTGACCAAAGTGGAAAATAGAACTGGGACCTGCCTGACTTCATGTCACATACTCTTGTCCCCTGGCCCAGGGCTACTCCCAGCCAGTTACTCTGAAGTCAAATTATCTCTCACAGTCGTAATAGCTAAAAGAGAAAGAGCTGCTTGCACAGCCAGCCTCTCTCCAAGCACAATCGTGGCTTCTTTTCAGGCAGCTGATTCCCCAGCAGGGGCTGCCTGAGGCCCCGGGGCGGAAGCTCACTCACCGCATGGACGTCCAGCGAGTCCACAGTGAGGTCGTAAGGGTCCATGTGCAGGCTGTCAAACACCTGCCGCAGGGTGATCTTCTGGCCCTGCTTCTCGGCTACGATTCTGTCAGGCTCCGTCTGGTACGTGTGCTTGATGAAGCGCAGCAAGTGTTTCTGATTCATGCAGGCAGCCGCATGGATGTGCGTGTCCACCTGCAACACGGCACACACCAACCTGTGAGCCGGGCCGCCTCCTCTGGCAACAAGAGTTAGACACCTAACCCTCAGTGTGCCACACAGAGCCCCCACCAATGCCTGGATGCCCACTCCCCACTTCTTCTCTAGACTTTGGAACTCGTCTCCCTCTAACCTTGCTGCCCAATTCACCTCCTTCCAGCATCTAGAAATCTTTTTAAGCTGCAGATTGGATCGGGCTATTTCTGTTAACATCAATGCCCCTCATGTCCTCAAGATTAAGCTCAAGTACCTTAGCCTGGGATTCCAGGCTGACATTAAACCTTACCTCTCCCCTGCCCTGGCCCTGCTTTATGCTCCAGCCACGCCGCACTATGCTATTCCGCACCATGGTGACCCTGGCACCATGCTATTCCACACCACATCTTTGCCCATGTGTGTCCTCAGCCTGGCATTCCTTCTTTTTTCCTCATCAATCTCAGCCACCTGAAAACTTCCTAAAACCTCCTCCATTTGAAAGCTAGTCCTGATCCCGTAGGCACAGCTGATGAGTCTCCCTTACGCAACCTGGGGAGCCGGCACAGACTCTCCCTGTACTGTACATGTTCTCTGATCCATGCCAATATTTTCCTGGCTCCTCGTTCACTAAAGAGGACAGGGACCATGGCCAACGCATGTAAGTCTCCCAGAGCCTGGTACAATGTATTACTTAAATCAGGGGATGGCCAAATAAACCAATGAACTGGTATAATAGGTTCCGTTCATTTTGATGATGTTCATACCCTCATATATTCTCAAGGCCCACCAACTATCCCACAGAATCCCACTCTACCCATTGACCTCTCTGGAGCCTTCCATGCAGATGCCAGCCCCAAAGAAACAGAGCCCGGGCTAAGCTGAGGCTCACCTGAAATCACAGTGGGCATCATGGTCCCCCTTCCAAGAGCCCAAACGACCTAAGGGAGGTTTGTGAGGAGGGTGGCAGCAGCCTCACAGGCCAGAGTGCAGCTGGCTGCCACACCACACTCTGCAGTTACTCCTGTGGCTGACTGGGCACTCTGCCAGGGCTGGGGTGAGGAGGCGGCTGCCCTCAGGCCTGGGAATGCTGTCCTGCTGGCAGGGCATCTCCAAGTCATGCCAAACCAGACATTTGATCCACTGGACCTCTCTGGATATTATACCAGGCAGTCCATGTTGTTGGCCACATCACTTACTCATCAAGGCCCTGTCTGCCATCTTCAGAAAGACAGGCCACTATACTTCAGAGAAATGCAGCCATGCAAAGCACCAAAAGCACAGTGTAAAGGCTCAGACACCTCAGGGCTGAGCTAGGCTCATGTGGAGGCACAGAAGAAGGTCAGCTTGGCTCAGTCCAGCCAGACACAGCTGGGTTCCACCACCTCAGCATGACTCAGCACATTTTTGGGGGTTTCTGGTCCTGTCCTCCAGCTTACCAGTGAGGGGATACAGTCTGTCTTTAACCCCCTGAGTCACAAGATGAGAAAGCAAAACAACTGGACCACCCAGGAAGCATCCACACTTCAAAATCTCCAAGACAATTGTTTTTGGAACAAGTAAAAGATGTTAGTGTTTTCAATTCATCTTAAGATCCAAATGCATTCCTTCTTTCATCTAACGCCCGGGTCTAGTAAACAAACATTAGAGTTTCCAAACAGGGCTGGCCAAACCTGGCTCCTGAGCCAACACTGATCATTCCACACCCACGGTGGACACCATTAATCAAAACCTCAGGTAGCCAACTCCTCATTGGTTGTTTGGCACAGAAGATGAAACCTATTTGTTACCCTTGATATGACATTTAACCCAGAGTGAATATTGCCTACTTCTACCCAACTCCTACACAGCAAACACACTCAGCCTCTCATTCTTAGCTATGAAAATAAACTAGCTGTCTCAGTTACACAGCTGCTGGACTCATGATGCCATAACCCATGACCTGTTGCAGTGTTGCAGGTACTTTCACAAACACTGCCCACATCCTTAGAGCCCGGCCCTAGCGTGTCCCCAGGACACTACCAGCCACCTCGGGAATATGGAGGCCACCCTCCCAGCCCAGCCTGGATTTCAGAAAGCCAGCTCTCCCCCCAGAGTAGATGCTTCCAGGGTAAGATAAAATAGCCAGCTCCCAGGGGTTGGGAAGGGGCAGGCACAGGCCTGAACTCAGAGAGGACCTAGATTTATGGACTGTGAGGCCAGAGAACAGGTGACTGTGCCACAGCACAGGGGTCAAAGCCATCTCTGTCCAGACAGCTCATTAACCCCAGAGAGACAGGGAGCCCCGAGGATGGGCTCTGGTATGTAACACAGCCCCACAAGGACTCTCCCACATCGTGGCTATAGAGCAGCTGGTTGGACCAGGAATACACACTGGTATTCAGACACCAACAGTGTGGGAACCAGTGCTGTCAGCAAGGCCACCTCGGCACCAGGCAACAGGAAGCAGTCAAGCCCAGAGCATATGCCTACAGAGCGCAGGACTGCATTGAGCTTGGACACTCATCTGGGCTGATGCTGGACATGTAGGTGCATCTGGGCAGGGCTGAGAGGAGCTGGTAGAGACATGGAGGCACCCATCTGTATGAACATCTAAGGTTCACAGAGAAGGAACAAACGGTGCTTGAAGGTGAAAATGCCAGGTAGGTGATGTCTACGTACATCCTTTCACCTCTGTCTGGAAATCCCCAAGCACTTCTAGAAGCCTCACAGCCCAGGAGCTGAAGCCATACTCTTATTTCTTAAGGATTCCATCCAAGTGGGAGTCCATGGCAGACTCCATGATGGGACCCCGAGGTTTCCCCAGAGGGAGCCTTCTGTCTCCCATTACTGAGTGCTGCCCACCTGAGCTGGGCTTTCCCGGAGGAGCTATATCCTCCCTGGGCCCACCTACCTCATCGAAGCAGACCCAGGGAGGGGCAGTCCCTGAGATCCCATCTGGGAGAGAGGCCCCTACAGAGGTGAGGATTCTACTGTGACTCAGGTGTGGCCCTTCTTCTCCAGGCAGACAGCCTAATCTCTACCCTTCCCCACAAGTTTCTTTCCCAGCTCATTACCAAACCTCTGTCATCTCCCTGCTTCCTCTGAGAAATCCATGGGCCCCTGCATGACCCAGAACTCTGCAGCCTCACTCCCTCCACAGTCCACCACTGCTCTCCCCAACACCTGAGTTCCAGCCACACTTCTCTGTGTGCAGTTATGCCAACACAGAACTGAGTCTCTCTCCTTTAAGACCACTTTCTCCCTCCTGGTATGTGCATATGTGTTACTTCTGCCTGGAATGCCAACACTTCCATCCCCTTACCCTACCCTCCCTCTTCCTAGCTAAATCCTACTCTCTAAGTCAACTCAGTTCCAGCCTCTTCCAAAAGCCATTCCTGTCACAATACTTGGAACTTCTTGTAGGCAGGAAGTGACTCTTGTTCAACATCAAATGCCTCATGCTTAGCACTACTCCCTTTATTCACTGTATATTACTTAAGTGGAAGAAAATAGAAAAGCCAGAAATTGAGATCATTTACCACCTGAGTCCAGGCCAAGCCCTCTCATCCACTCTAGGGGAGTGGCAGAGAGAGATCACACACTTTTCTTTAAATACACTTGATCCCAAAGGAAGCAAAATCTCAAACTCCCAAGTCCAAAGAGGTCTTAACAGCCTTTTCTCTCCGTGATAAATTTAATACATCCTCTACCTAAAAAATAACCTGGCCTCAACTCATGACCAATGAACAGGTCATGCCTTTTTTCCAAGGAAGAGGACACATTCCGAAAGATACAATATGGGTACCAACAACTATCTGGAGGCTGATGGCCTGACATACAGAAGGCAACATGCTGGTCTTCCTTCTGCACATACACATCACCTGCTCTGGCCAAGGAAGGCCACACAAAGGGGACCAGCCCCAGACCAGCTCAGGGCATCCCAGTGGGCTGGAAGACCATGAAGAGGGGCACTGGCCAGGGAACACACCTTTCTCACATTATAGAAGTCTCGGTGGGGGTTACTCTTCAACTCTTTGAATTCAGACATCTCATTTAACATCTCATGAAGGCTGAACTTGGATTCCAGAAAGTTCAATCGCCGGTGACAATATGTTTTCCTGCAGGTTGGAAAGGGAGAGAAACCATAGTTGAGAAGTCTCATCGAGCTCTCTGGTTTGGAGACCTCCAGGGTCTGCAGGGACCGACCCTCGAGTGGAAACGTCAGGATGGAGCAGGGAGAGATGAGGTTCCAGCTCTCTACAGACCCAGCTGAAGGAGCTGTGCAAGCACATCCGTGTGCTCTGAAATAAATGAGCAGCTGATACAGGGCAGCAGAGCTGACTTTGCAACCTCAAACGGGTTCTTTGACTTCTAGCTCTATGTGCTTAGGCAATTGATCTTGAGCCTCTATTTCCCATGAACACGTAAAAAGCTGGCAATGCCCAAAATTACGGGAGGGTGAAACTGGTTTATGCATGTGAAGTGGATTCTCAATAAAAGTCTCCCTCCTTGACTGCTTCCTTTTCTTTTCCTCCCATCTATCCTCAGCCACCTTTAATTCTTTGAAAGGAGTTTTAACTTCTTCCTAGGAGACTGGTAATACAGTCAAACTCTCAGGCATGGCCCGCCCACCTTGGCCTGCTCCCAACCTGAGACCCAAGGACCTCTCAGCTCTGATGTCTCATTGTGGGCAGATGAGGAATGTAGAGATGTCTGTTACTAGGACAGACATCTCTTCTCTGACTGATGCCCCCACCAGCTGGCAAAAAAAAGCCATTAGGGGTAAATGGGGGAGCCCACTGCTCAAGGCCAGCTGCCAACCCACACCTATCCCAGATGCCTGGCCACACGCCTATGCCCACAGCCACACTAAACCTTCAGCCACAATTCATGCCACATGCTTCCTGTGCCCCCCACAAACAGCAGCTCCTTTAGCATCCAATTACTCAGACTTTCATAAAGAGCGGCTGTGGCCCCTGGATCAGCATGGTCATCTGCCAGTCAAGATGAGCCCCAGAGAGGAATGCAAGAGTATCGCAGGTCACTAGGGATTTCAAAGATTATCTCACGCAGTCCCTCTTCCCCTTTAATAGCCTCCCAGACAGGACAGCCACACACCCTCACCCTCTTTCCCTCTCTCCCAAGGCTTTCCCTCAAAGCTCCTCACTTTGGCTGAGGTAAGCCTCCCAGGAATTGTCCCTCCCCTCTTCCAGGTCTTATCTGCCCTCAGATCAATAAGGATCAAGAGCCACCTGCCCATCCCCCTGGTCCCACTCTCCTCCCTTGGAGACTGGCCTCACACTTATTCCCAGTAAAACCCAAAAGGCAGGGCAAAAAAGAAGTTCCTCAGTGGTGACCAGCACCCTCTCCCTTCCCGAGACCCCTAGTCCTGCCTGGGCACACCCAGCACAGCCACCCAGGGTCCAGTCATGCTACACTTCCATTGCTGATTAGCTTAAGCACTCACCAAGAAGTGAGGGGCAAAAGTCAAGAAGACAAAAGCCTGCCAGGTTAACAAGAGCCAAGCCCACAAGCACAACGGGGGTCATGACACAAAGTTCCCAGGCTCCCTGCACTCTCCCCTCCAGAAATATAGAAAATCCAACACCTGAAGCAACAGCCCTGGGCTGGTGACTGTGCATGGCAGTCATCACGCCTGGGGAGAAGAGTGGCAGCCATTCTCAGGTGCACAGGTGGCCACCAGCAAACAAAAGCTCACACCTACGCATTCGGGGCAGGAAATACCAACTCTAATACCCCAGCCTGTGATGGAGAACTGTGGCAGAGACCCACAGGGCACGGGGTAGAGGGGAAACCACTCTCTTTCTGGGTGATTTAAATGCGAGAAAACCCAGAGCAAAGGGGTGACCTAGCTTTTCCCAGCTCCCTCCCTACAGAATAGCACCCACACAAGGAGAGGCAGACTGGGGGCAGCCGGCTTACGTGGGGCCATCAGTGATGAGGGCCAGGATGTGGCTCATGTCCACCGTGTAGGTCTCCAGGTCGGGGTAGGGCAGGCTGTGAGGCTCCTGGTGCTCCAGCATTTTCTCGTCGTCATACACGAAGAGGATGCCCCCCTGCATGCGGACCAGGTAGCCCAGGTTGGGGGGAGCATCTTCTGTACAGTAAGGGTCTTCCTGGGGCAGTGGGAGAGGGTGGAAGTCTGCAAAACAGGATTGAGCGACGGCAAAGTGCCCTTGACCTCGTGAGCTCACGTGGCTCCAAAGACACATTCTGGTGAGGCTGGTTATGGTCATCCCATATTAAAAAACCCCACCCCCACCCCACCCCTACCACCCACCCTGGCATCTCACACCCCTTCCCCGCTTGACTTTGTTTCCTTAGCACCTATGACTATGTAAAATACGTTCACTTGGTTATCCTGGGTGGTACATGTTTGTCTGGTTCGCTTCTGCATCCCCTTTTCCTAGAATAATCCCTGGAACGTGGCTGGCAAATTTTAAAAATTTAACTGAAATGAGCTGGAGCCTCCTGAGCATTTCAGAGCCACCAGGTGCACTAAAAAGGGCAGCTGTGTCCTCTCCTAAGAGGAGAACAGACAGCACCTGGGATTGCCCCTCGGGCACAACTATCCCTGTCCTCCCATGGTTTTCTCAGACCAGGGCAGCTGAGGAGCTAAGTCACCCCCCATTCCCAGATGAGCACAGAGTAAGGCTGTTCTCCCACGGAGCAAGGAATGCCAACCGCTATGGGTTGAGTTAGCTCATGGTGGGCAGAAAACTACTCTTGGCTATTGCCCAGCCATAGTACGTTGAGCAAACCACTTTACCTCTGATCCTGTCTGCTCATCTGAGGATTACACATCCTGCCTGAACAGCCCATTGTGAGGGCTGCACAATGGGTATAGGAAAAGGCTTTGTAAACAGCAATGACCGACATGTAAATTACTGATTCTCATAATGACTTTTCCTGACTCTCGCTAAGCTCTGTCTCTGGCCAAGGAACAGATTATGCTTAATAGCAGTGGAACTGGGGGCTTCCGCTCTGCTCAGGAGTCCCTACAATGTGCCAGTGGCCTGTGAGTTGCCAGCAGTACAAAGGCCTGCGAGAAGCCACAGCTCCACCCACCACTCTCATGCCAGGACCCCTGGGTGCTCTGCTTTGTAGAAAGTACACATTTGACAGTCATTCCTGCCGGCCTTTTTCAAAAGTGGGGCAGATCGATCAACTTCCTCAGACAAACAGGGAAATGGGTGAGAAGAGCTGAGATTTACCCAGGATCCCTGGTGGTAACAGATACTCAAAGTCCAGGTCTCAGAGCTTCGAGGAGGTCAGAAATGGCACCAGCTACACCCACTGGGCAGCCTGGGTCATGGGCACAGGTCACAGACCGTCAGGCCCTTACTGGATCCCCCACCACCAACTTTCAATACGAAGGTTTCCTGTGGTGCTCATTCATCTTACAGCTCTACTGCTCCTGGGTGCTTCCCGGCTAAACAGAGCCCACCAGAAATGGTCCTGCCCTCACCAATTTCTCCAACCCCACAGCATAAACCAGCTTCCATTTATTGAACACTCACTGTATGCAGAACTGTACTCACTGCTTCACATTCATTCCTTCCTGCAATCCCCTCAGCAGGCCCAGGTGACAGGTAATATTAGTATTCCCATTTTACAGACTGAGAAACTGAGGTCTGAAGAAATCTTTGCCCAAGAGAATGGCAGAGCTTAGATCAGAATACAGGTATGTTTAACACCCGAGCCTACCTCCCCTGTCCCGGAACATGCCTCCTGTACTTACCCTCTTCATTCCCCTTTCCCCCTCACCCCCTGTCCTCTCCCCGCCACACACACACACACACACACACACACACACACACACACACACACTAATTTGGCAATGTCTGATCAAGTTTTTTAAAATAGTCCACATGAGCCGAAACTGGTTTGGCTCAGTGGTTAGAGTGTCAGCCTGTGGACTGAAGGGTCCCAGGTTCAATTCCGGTCAAGTGCATGTATCCTGGTTGTGGGCACATCCCCTGTAGGGGGCGTGCAGGAGGCAGCTGATTGATGTCTCTCTCTCATTGATGTTTTTAACTCTCTATCCCTCTCCCTTCCTCTTTGTAAAAATTCAATAAAATATATTTAAAAAATAAAAAGTAAAAAAAAAATAGTCCACATGAGACTGCCTGTCTCCCTGAAAAACTCCCAAGATCCACACTTTCGTCTCTCTCCTAACTTCCACAGCTCAGTTTTGTGCGGGATGAAGCCAGCACCCTGCCCTTACAACACCATCCGGAGGAAATACATCCAGCTAGTAGTAAAAAGCCCTGACCAACTCTTGGACCATGTCTACTTGGAACCCCACCTGCAGTCACCACACCGTACCTGGGAGCCCCTCCCCGGGAGGTGCTGTGTCCACCCGTGAATGACCCAAGTACTGGGCTGTGGTCCGTGGGAAACGGTGATAGGCAAGCCGGGCATACTTCTCCCGGATCATCAGGGCCTTGGCCAGGCTCTTGGCGGCCTGCTCATAGTCCTCCACGGTGATCTGCAGAGGAAGGTGTGCAGGAAGAGTGCATGTAGCCGGCCTGAGCCCACTGTCCTTAGCAGGATCTGCTGCAAGGCTGGCCCTCGGCTGGCAGATGGGAACTGGGGTTTCGGGAGGATTCCCACCATTCCCTGACTTGTAAGAGTGGTTCATTGTGTCTACGCTGCTTGCACCGACAGGTGTATGCCGAACACCTGATTTCCTTCTGGGAGTTCAGAATATGGGATGTGCTATGCAGATGTGAGCCCAGCCTCATTGAAAGCCTTGGGCACTGAGTCTCTCATGAGCTTCCGTGATAGATGACACGTCACACGTGTTGCCACCCTCCGAATTAAGTGTGCTGTGGTGACTCCCCTGGGAGAGGACCTCTCCTAGACTCTGCCCAAGGGACTGTCCCCCCTGGACTGGCTTTGCTCTGTATTCTTTCATTATAATAAATCCTAGTCGACCACAGCTATGTGCTGAGCCCTAGGAGTCCTAGCAGATCCCTGACCTGGGGAGGAGAGTTAGGTAGGGAGACAGGTATTCCAGCCTGCACCCCACCCCGCCCCCCACAGCCAGCCTCCAGTGCTGCTGATTAAAGCACAGCCTGTGGCTGCACCCACAACACACAAAGCAGCAAAGCCTGGACCTCATCCCTCATGAGGGTAAATATCATCACTCTCAGTTGGTGGGTGGGTCCCTGGGAGGTAAAATAAAAACGTCTGCATGCTCACTCTGCCGCTTTGCCGCCCCCAGGCTCTGATTCATTGGCACTCACCCAAATTCACCCAGCCACAAGCACTTAGGGACAGGTGTTGGGTGCTAGATCCCCTCCATAGATTTCATTGGGTCCTCACTGCAACCTGGTTTACAAATGGGGGAACCGAGGCCCAGCGAGGATAAATCACTCGCCAGGAAGGTACAACATCAAACTGCAGAGCCTGATCTGACTGATTGCCAAAGCCCAGGGATGTTCTGCATTCCCAGAGCTGCCTCGTGTTCAAAGACGAATGAGACAAACTCTCACCTCATCAGTCTTAGTCAATTTGGGAAGGATGTGTGGGGCAGAATCTGAACGTGCTCGGGAGACAAGCAGCTAAACTGTCATAACAGCGGATATGTGACACAGCAACGGGTGAACACAACGCAGGTACGAGGAATGTGGGAGGGTTGAGGCCTGAACATGTCCTCCTCTGCTTTAATTAAAAAATCACTTTAGTTTTGAAACCTTTTAAGCATACAAACAAGCACTGGCAGACACCCAGAGCTGGCAGTTTTAATATTTTTTTTTATCATGGTTTCAGATCTCTTACAGGTTTGAGTAAATAAATCATCACAGATGCAGCTAAAACTCCACCCTCCACCCTCCCGCACCCCGCTAAAGTCCTCAGAGGACCAACACTGGCATATCTTTTCCATGAATGTTTTTATCCTTTTACTGAATGTTACTCCTTGCTCTTGGTTAAAGAAATAGCTTCTCCTTTCCTGACTCCAGTGTCCCCAGGAAGGTGTGTTAATTCCATTTTAGCCCTTCTGGGTGGCTTTGGAGAGCAGCAGGAATAAACAGGTGAGGAGACACAACACCTTAGAATTAGACAAAGTCAAACACGCTGTCTGCAGAACCAATGGACCCAGGGGCTCAGGCCACAGCTGAAGATGTTAGAGGGGGTGCTCAGGGGACCAGCAACCACCAGCCAACTTGTAGGCACCGCAGGCCTCATGCCCCAGGGTCGGCAAACTGCGGCTTGCGAGCCACATGCAGCTCTTTGGCCCCTTGAGTGTGTCTCTTCCATAAAATACCACGGCCTGGGCGAGTCTATTTTGAAGAAGTGACATCAGAAGAAGTTTAAATTTTAAAAATTTGGCTCTCAAAAGAAATTTCAAACGTTGTACTGTTGGTATTTGGCTCTGTTGACAAATGAGTTTGCCAACCACTGCTCATGCCTGACAGCAGGGAGGCCAAGGAGATCTGCAAGGTCAGCCTGCGTGACATAGGCTTGTAGCTCTCTGGGAACAACTGTCCAGTTCAGGGGCTCCATGCCCTACGACATGTTAGCCAGGAGACTGACTAAAAGAAGGTCGACTCTCCCTCTCCACTGCTCTGCTCACAGGCCAGAGGCTGGGGGGACACCAAGGGCAGGAAGCTGCATATTCAGACAAGGCCTGCATTGCTTCCAACCAACCAAAATTCCCATCCATGGGCACTTAAATAAGATAGTGGACATCCGCACAGTGGAATACTATGCGTTCGTTAAAAAGAACAAAGAAGTTCTTTCATGATATGGCTAGGCTCGCTTGTGTCATGTGCATACGTTTGTGTACAATAATGTGTATATAATTAATTACAGGTACACAGGCCAGCTATGTGAGAACACACAAGAAAACAAGCCAAGGGCTGCCTCTGAGAAAGGGAACTGGGTGCTGGAAAACTATATAATTTTTGTTTCTTTTATATTTTGTACCATATGAAGGATTCTCTAATGCCCCCAAAATAATATACGTTATTATGGGTAGGGGAAAATGTGTAAGAAGAGTCATAAGCCACTTAGCTTTCTCTGGTATAGTATCTATTCTAAAACTACCATGAAAAAGGAAAGAGAAAGATAATAACATGGTCAACTGAGATACAAGTAGTAGGTTGAGAGCCAGGTAGATAGGACCAAACTTAACCCTGGCGCCACTAACTTTAGTGATATTTCTCTTTCTGAGTAAGCAATAAAAATGCATCCTCTTACCAGGTGAAATTAGCACATTTTCAATGACTGAAGTTAACTGACTTGGTGTGTACATCAGCTCATTCACTTCCTCATCAAGACCCCCTCTTCCTGGCTGGAGAGCTAACCTATATCTAAGGATGCTGAGAGAGCCGAATCAGCAAACCAATCCACAGTAGGACTTTGAATCCATTCAATATCTGGGAACACGAAAGGGGCATCTTCCTCAATGGGCTTGAGGGCAGAGAACACAGGCCATGGGCACAGTGTGCCAGCTCACAGCCCCAGACCCTCCTCACAGGAATGGACAGCACTCTAGACACCCATACTCCACAACCTCCCCAGGACCCTCCTTTTCTAATTCCTATACCTCCTGCCCGCTCCAGACACCTACAGATTGGGCCAGGCTTCAAGACTGGGCATAACCCAATGGCCCAATGGGCTCTGGCCTCTGCACAAGGCACATACCACTCTCACACAGCCCCCAGGGGATTCCCACGGAGAGGGAGAGTGGGAGACACCTTACCCCGGCACAGTAATCTCCACTGATGGTCACCCGCTGGTACTCGGGCATAGCAAAAGGTGCTGGCGCGAGCTGGCAAGTGGCTCCAGAGAGCACAGGTGTTGCAGGAGACATGGCTGGAGTGGTTGTCGGGGGGCCCTTCCAATCTGGCTGCGTTGGCATTTGCAGAGACAGGGACTGGGATCGAATCATCTTGAAACTTTTCTTTCTAAAAGCCAAGCACGAGAGAAAATGGGAGACGTCAGTAGCTAATTGGGACAAGTGATAAAGAGCCTTGTTATACCACCGTGGCAGGAGAATTTTGCTCTGATTAATCACTGATGCTGGCCTTACTGTTAAGATCTAATTAGTTATGCTTTCCTCTTAAACACACCCTCGCGAGATACAGAACAGCCATCCAGCACCCATCGCTGTGGTCATGAAGAACGGTCATGGGCTGTTTGCTCTGTTAAGAGGAGGACAGACCATCCTGCAGGGGTCTAACCCCAAGGTTAGAGGAGGAAGGACGATGCCAAGTCAACCAGCATGCTGTCTTCAGACAACCCAAAGTCTAAGTCCCAGGAAGGACTACGAACAGGGTCACGGAGAGAAGTGACACTGTATCCCGGAGTTGGAAATTTAGAGCTTTTGGCGCCAGAAGACATCAAGACCCTGGACCAGGCACACCTCCTTGTTTCATAGAATAAAAGCCAGGGACCCAGAGATGGGAAAGGGTGTACTCAAAGTCACGAGGTAAGATGGCAGCTAGCCCTGGGCCTCCTCCCTCCCTGTCTCCCTGTACTTGCTCCGCCCCGTTACCCCCGCTGCTCCTCCCTCGAGGCTGCCATGTGCCTTCCTAGCTGCTTCTGCCTGGCAGGCACGGTTCTGAGTCTGTTATGGAAAACTGATTCGTCAGCATCACTTTCAGGTCCCTTTGAACCTGTCACCTTGGCACCGACAGATGATTTTACAAACTCTTGGAGAAGTGGGCACAACAAGGTCAGTTTAAAATGCTATATCTCGCTCACCCACCCGATGTGGCTCAACCTATTAACAAGGAAGTCATGCCAGGGTTATGGGCTCAATCCCCAGTGTGGGGTATGCAGGAGGCAGCCAATCAATGATTCTTTCTCATCGTTAATGTTTCTATCTCACTATCACTTTCTGAAATCAATTTATATATATATATAAAATGCTACATCTCATGCTTATTTGCAATACTGATTTGTGAATACTCACCTTCCTCATTAACTAAACAGTATTGTTTCCAATGACATAACCCCAAGTCCTAGGATCCCAGGAAGGGAATTAACAGCAGTGAGGTGAGGCCCTGAACACTCCACTCTCTCTTGTCTCTCTCTGTCTCCAGTGGACCCCAGCCCCCTAGCATTGCCACCCCATAGTGTCAGAGCCTACAGCCACCAGCAAAGAACAGGGTGACAACCATGACCCCCCAGAGTCCACAAAACCCCTCCTCTTCTCTAGGCACCAGTGACATCTATAGGGTGTGGAGACATCAGTTAATCTCTAAAACAGTCTCATGGCTCACAGGAAGCAGCTGACTTCCTCCTGGCTCTTGGCCAGATCTCCTCACAGACCCACTGGTGATTTTTCAGGAACCACAGTTCCTTCCCTTGTTTATACACCCACCACTTGCCATGGCTTGCTGGTCCTCATCACCTCTTTGGGGACAAGGCTGTTTACACCTGGAAAGTGGAGGCAACCACTTCCCCAGAGTCCGTCTTTGCCCAGCCCCTGGCCCTGCATAGCAGGTGCACTGCATTGTTTGGGAAACTCAGCCTGAACGAACACCAGGAGCCTCAACCCAGGCCTCCCCAGCCTGCCATCCATTCATCACACAAAGCTGAGTCAAGGACGATGCCAGTTCATGTCAGTCCATCATCACCCTGAGTAATGAAGTTCTCACGTTGGCATTGTTTGGACATTCGCATTTAGAGGAAAAGCCACGCTTTGGGCTCCCTCTCACATTCTGACAGGCTCCCTCGAGACTGGCTTTGGTGTCACTCCCATGCCTGCCAGGTCACTGTTGTTAATCTCTAAGCCAAGTGCCACACATGCTTCAGCCGGTGCCACCTGATGGCTGGTCCCGCCAAGGAGAAGCAAGGTGATGTATAAGGTAAGAACAGTAAAAAAGCACCCCATGATCAGAAAGCTGGGAGGCTGGCTAAGCCAACACCCCACCAAGTTTGTCCTAGAAATGTCCACATCCTTCGGTTCATTGAGGAAGCCAGTGTCCACATGCTAGTGTCCAAAGAATTCTCCTTCTTGAAGACATCCATTATAGCTCCAGCCTTGGTCTTCAGCTGAGACCCAGATGTCACATGTAAACATTCATGAGCTGGAGCTCAGACTTTGCAGACAAAAGTTTAACATCTATAGGGTCCTTCTCGGGACCCACTCACCTTAGGAAGGGAATTAACAGGGTTTGGGGAAAAGGCTTGGAGTAACTGGAGCTAACCACTAAGTCTGTGTCTCAGATAACTGGGAAAGCTCAATGGAGTCCAGGGAGAGGGCCCAGTGTTCATGTTCTCTTGCTGCATGACAAATTGCCACAGCCAGATGGCTTCAACAACACACAACACAGGTCTGCAGCTGAGAAGTCTGGCTGGGCATGCCTGGGCTCAATGCTCAGGGTATCAAAGGGCAAAATCAAGATGATGGTCACACTGAGCTTCTATCTGGAGACTCCTGGAGAAAATCCATTCCCCAGCTCATTTAAGGAATTGGCAGAATCCAGTTCCATGGGACCACAGACTGAGGCTCCTAGCTGGCTCCTGGGCAGGTGTTACTCACTTTCTTGCACACAGACATCCTCTATCTTCAAAGCCAGGCATGACCTTGGTTCTGGTGCTTCGAATCTCTGACTCCTCCCTCTATGACCAGCCTGTGATTAGGTGATGCCCACCTGGTAATGTCCCTATCTTCAGGTCCACTGTGCCACATACCATAGCATAGTCACAGGAGTGGTGTCTCATGATATTCAAAGGGTCTGGAGATTAAGGAGGGACATCATAAGCCCATATCTACTGTCCATTCTATACAACCGAGGCTAAGCCAACAAAAATGAGAGCAGTAGCTGTGTGCATGTGGGTGGGTGCGTGTGTGCACACACACATTCTTCTTTCCCTCTCAAGACTACCTGAAGCTCCCCATATGTGTCACAACAATAAAAGCTTACCATAACTGTTATGTGAATTTTAGAACCAATGGAGGGGGGGTCTCCTAGCTAGAAAGGACTTTAAAGATGATATACTCCAACCCTTTCACAAAGGAGCTTTTCCTTGAATATCTCCAGTGACAGAGAGCTCGCTACACTTCTGAGTAACACATCAGCATTCAATCGTATTCAAAAAGCCATTTGCCGAGCACCTACCCGGGGCCAGGCCAGTGTTAGGCACATAAACACAAGATGAACAAAACATGACCATGGCCATTTGTTAGAAAGCACTTCCTTTTGATGGGCCAAGAACTGTCTGTCCACAGGCGCACCTGCTACACCTCGGGCTACCCCTGGGGCACCAGAGGAAGCCAGCTTGCTCTGCCACAGCTGGCACACCCCCTCCTTCCCTGCCCACATGTCCCCCTGACAGACACACACGCCTGCCAAAAATCTGTCAGAATATGGGGCTAAGAGTACACCAGCTCCAGGCCAGGCCAGAGAGCCCACAAGCCAGGAAGCAGTTTCGTCCTCCTGGGCCACAGGGAACCTTCTTGCCTGACCAGCTTGTCAACACAAGATGGTGAACAGCCTCTCTCTGCACCAGCATGCTCTAGGGGCCTTGGCTGCCTCTGCCATTCATGGTGTCCCAACCCTTCCCCTGCCCTACTCCCCAGCCCTCCTCAGCTCCTGGGAACCAGACGTCCCAGAGTCTTTGGTCATAACATTTGATTGATTTATATGCTAAGCCCAAGGTAAGAACCAGGGCCCCTCTTGCTCTTCCCAGGGGCCTTTGCAGCCTGCCAGCCAGGGAGCAGCACCAGAGCAAACCTTTCCCCAAAGGCTCTCAGTTATGTACAATGAATCAGGGGCCACAGAGAGACCCTTCTCCAATGAAAAATCTAGCGTGTGCCAGGCCCTGAGAGTAGACGGATTGATGACATATAACTCCTGACTCCAGGGGCTGAGTGGTAATGGCACTAATGATTGGACAATTCAACACTGTCCTCATTGTCATCATACAATGTGGTTGGTGTGATAAGAAACCCTTGACTGTTGAGGATCCCAAGGGAGACACCTGATCCTGACTGGGGGCAGGTGCAGCGGAGCAGCGGATCCCTGCATCACTTCCTTCTGAGAGAACCAGCCCTCACCTATGGCTGTCCCTGCTCTTCCCCCTCTCCTGACCAAGGGCAGGACTCCTTTCACCTGCCTCCCTTCTGCTCCCCTTCGCCAGGCCTTCCAGCTGCCCTTCTCCAGAAAGATCCCAGAGGTCAAAATGAAGTAGTACAATCTTTACTACCTTTCAAATTAAGTTTTAAATGTTCCATTCTCAACTTGAAAAGCAAGATGAATTGGCTGTTTCAAATGAAGCTCCTTTGTCAATGGCCATGAATGAACAAGTTACCTCCCCCTGAATGAAGAAGTGTCATAAAAAAAAAAATGATGTTACAGTACTTTCTCTGGGCTACACTCAATTCATAACAAGTATCTATTTATCTGCTTTTACTCAGTACATTCTTGAAAAATTTGCTGTTTTGGAGAGCTACATTTTTCAGATCAAGTCTGCCCCCTAATTTTTAAAAATACCAACTTTGGTGTGGCTTTTTACAATGAAAATCATAATCCTGTGGTCTTGGTCAGAGCATGCTGCACATAATCTAAAGTTTTCTCAGTGACTCAGGGTCATCATTGTATGATCCAGTCACCATCTTCGAGGCGTTTTGCTCTGAGACTGCAATGCTTCAAATTCTTCATCTGCCTTTCACAATTATTCCGTTTCCTCCCTCACTGTTGCCTGTCTAACACTAACAATAATAAAAACAGGAACACTAATAATGTTCCGAGCACTGTGCTAAGCAGTCATGGGTATTAGCTCATTTAATTCTCACAAGATGGATCCTTTAATTACACGCATTGTACCGATTGAAAATGGTTCTCCTGCGGTTAGAAGACTTGCCCAAGGCCAGACCCAATAATGACGAAGCTGTCATTTGAACCCAGTGGACTGGATCCAAAGCCTGGGCTCGTAATCACCACACATCACTTCTGAGACCCTGTCTTTAGAAGTCCTCCTCTCACTTCTAATTTGCTTCCTTAAATTTGATACCATATGATCTCACTTAAATGTGGACTCTAATGAACAAAATAGAACCAGAGACATGGATACATGGAACAGACTGGCAGACATCAGAGGGAGATGGGTGGGGCAGACAGGATGAAAGAAGGTGAAGAGATTAGCCAAAGAACATGTATGCATAACCCATAGACACAGACAACAGTGTGGTGACGGTCAGAGGGAGTAGGGACAGGGGCTGGGTAGAGGTGAATAAAGTAAAAGGGGTGGGGGGGAAATTAGGGACATCTGTGATAGTGTCAATAATAATTTTTTAAAAAATTGTAACAGGGTAAGAAACAAGATAACCAGCGTATTAGAATCTGTGCAACGTAATAATAAATAAGAGATGGGATGGAAATATTGGGAGGATGATAGCTAAAGGGTATAGGCTTCTTTTGAGGATGATAAAAATATTCCGGAATTGATTGTGGTGATGGTTGCACAACTCTGCAAATGTAATAAAAACTATTGAATTATATATTTTAAATGGGTGGATAGTGTGTTGTATGGATTACATCCCAATGAAGTTATTTAAAAAGCAGAAATAGGAGAGGCCGGAGAGCACTAATACGCATTTTGGTTGCTCAGAAATTTTTCATGATGTTAGTGTTGGCTAAATTCCAACTATGTACTTGTGGGGGGTAGGTGAACTCGGGCTGTAGGTAATATGAAGAGATTCAAAGTGAACAAAAGATAGCTTCTGGGTACCACACAGCTCTTTCTGTCTTCTTGTCTTTGCCTCCTGACTTTGAGTCCACAGATTGTCCACCCTCTCTCTCACTGTAAGTCGTTCCCCAACCCCCTCCACATTGGAGTCCTAGACAATGCCATCTTCCTAAGGAGGTGGGGCCCTGGAGCAAGCCACCCCTGCAGGCCTCCAGATTGGAGCCTCACCTGTAAAAACAGTGCTTCTCCCAGCCTGGGACACTGGCTTTCTGGACTCAGCTTCCCATGCTGGAAGGGAGACATCTGAGCCAAGTTCAGGTCTTACAGTCATTGGAATCCTACACAGCAAACCACTTTTTCACAGACCAAGTTTTTCTTTTTTTGTAAGAAGCTGTTTTACTTCCTGGTTCTATCTTATGCTTTTATAGTAGACTTAAAAGAATCCCTTTTTTTTTTTTTTAATATAAGAGAAAAAGAAAATGGTTGTAAACATAAAAAATGTAAAAAGCCTTCTCCAAGCACCAGGAATATTCAGGTGTATCAGAGGAGCCAGGGCGAGGGATGGCTTTTCCCAAACTGGAAGCCCAATCTCATGTCACACTTTGAAACAAATCCACTGACTGGGAAGGTGGAGGCTGGTGGACTCCTTGCAGGAAGGCTCGGTGTCACCGTTTATACTCAGAATGTCAGGGAGGAGCTAGAGATGAAGAGGAGGCTGGGGAGAGGGTTCCTCCACTAAACTGGCCACACCTGAACATTTGCATAACAGTACCACTGCTGAGCAGTGAAACAGAAAGACAAAACTGGGGGGGAGGTGGAGGGCACAGCCCCAGAAGACACTGAGACATCGGCCAGGTAGTCCAGGGACCAGGCTGTTATTGGCAGGAAAAAAGCCCGTGGGTAGGGTAAGAGCTTGGGCGCAGTTTCTCTCTGTCTCATTCAGAAGCCACCAATTATATATTGGGGAGCCACACCCATGCCATTCCAGTGCCTACGACAGATCCAAGGACCCCAGCCCTGACTAACAGTGGGAGAGCCTCGTGGGCAAAGTGTGGGGTTCTGCATTCAAAAGACATGCGCTGTTATTTTTAATACTCCTTTTTAAATGTCTTTCATTGAATGCTGACTTTTCTAAAGTTTTAAAATCCACATATATTGCCAACACCATAATAGAAGTGTTTATTTCTTGACAATCTTTTTACATATTTCACTGTGATATATGTATGTACATCTGACTATGCTTATTCCAAGCCTTCTTTGTGTCCACAGCAAAAGACATGAGTTTTAGTGCCTGTTCTGTCACTAACTTGCTACGTGCCCTTGTGCAAATTAACTTCCCTGAGCCTTAGCTTCCTAATCTGCAAAATCAAGGTCATAAGAATATCCACTTACGAAGATGTGGGGATTACAGAAGGAAGGTAAACTGTGCAGCCTGGCGCTTACCCCACGGTGAGAAGCCGCTGCTATTGTGGCCCATCTCCATCTCAGTCAGGAAGTTGGATAGGGAGCCTATGCATGGGGTTTACTGTGACCCCTGGCCCTGTCCTGAGCCTTTTACAGATGTGCATTCTCTCACTCCCCGGGATACCTCATGGAAGCAGCTACTATAACCATCCTCGTTTTACAGATGAGGAAGAAACAGGGCACAGAGCAGTGTCTTAATTTGCCCCAGGTCACAGAGCACACTGCTGAGTGGCAGAGCACAACGGTCCCGAGAGCTTCGGCCATGCTGATGCAGTGTCTATGCCCGAGAGCTTCGGCCATGCTGATGCAGTGTCTATGGTGAAACGGGGGAAACAGGACCTCTTTCCTCTGCTACACACCCCACTGCTCACCAACACAGGCCGAGTCCTGGGCTGGATCCCAGGGTGCAGTGGGAGCCAGATACCCTCTGCAAGGAGCTTCCAGTCTAAAGGGAGGCACACCAAGACCACCACAACCTAGGACGTAGGGACAAAACAACATTTGCAGAAGAATTTCTGGAATCACAGAGCACCATTTGGACTTGGAGGAAGAAGGCAGTGAAAGGAAACAATCTCTTTTTATATACGTCTGGCTCAGTGTCACTCTGTAATGGAAACTGGAGTCAGAAACCTCTTATTCCTAGTAATAATAAAATAAAATAAGATAAAATAAAAAAAATCAATGCCAGGACTCCTCTTTAGTAAAGATCTAAAGGCTCATGCAAAAGACACAGAAGGTCCTACAGGCCAGTCAGCCCATGAAGTTGCCATCTGAGAAGTCAGGGTGGTGGGTACGAGGGTCTCTAGAGTCATGTCCTTCTTTGCCCACCAGGGATGACCAGGCCACTGATTCCCTTCTCTCTCAATACAAGGCTGGTACTCAGAGTTAGCCGATGGCACTAGCAATCCCTTCATTTCGTGGGCTCATAGCACATCTGAGGAGGGAGAGCTGGATGGTGAAGCTCTGTTCTTGCCTTTGTACCAATACTCAACATTTCACTTCTTTCCCCAAAAAAAGTTAAGGAAAGACTGAACTTCTACACTACCAAGAAAGGAAAGGACTTGCCTTTCAAAATAAGGAGGTACCTTAGGAAGAACCTGATTGCCAACTAGGTTGCAGAGGAGACCCCAATTCCAATATATTAGCTGTTGAAGTCTGCAGTATGCTGGCCAGCCAGGCGTCCAGCCAGAGCCCCCCTGGGCACTCCATCAAAGGTGTTTACTCTTTAATTCTGCCCTCCCAGGTGAGATCAACTGTGGGAGGATGAGGGTTTCCCACTGTACTTGGACCAAGATCCAAACTTCTTATCAAGGAGCACAAGGCCAGTCTGATCTGATGCCCCTGCTGGCGCTTGCTTACCCCTTTAACCACACCTCTACCCGACTTGGGCCTTGAAGATAGAGGGCCTTTTACAGCTCTAACCAGCTCTGCACATAGCTGGGTCCTTTATACCTTTACACCCTTTACAGCCACAATGTCACCTCCTCCAAGAAACCTTCCCTAACAACGCCTTCTGAAAAAGGACTATCCCCCACCCCCACCCCACCCATATTCACACACCTTTACTTTCTCTCTCTCCTTCAGAGCCCCTGGCCTGAGCTTGAACCTGTTTGTCCTCAGATCCCCCCACCCCGCTGTGTTTCCAGCTATGTGTCAGCTGCCTTCTGGCTAGGTTTGGCCAATGGCAACCACTGGGGGCAACTGGAAGGTGCCATAAGTATTAAAGCCAGGTATCTCCTGCGTCTGTCTCTGCCTTGGAAGGCATCTCTGCAGCTGTTGCTTTCCCTCTTGGTTCCAGTGTCCATGGGGAAGGCCACCGCAGTCCCAGCTTCTTCAGCTCGGGTTCCAGCAACGCCACCTCTTTCCACTGACTCTCCAGCTGACGGTGGTAGCTGCTTCCTACTGTGTCCAATCTCTGGGC
>PVJN01032087.1:0-24392 GCA_004026805.1 Lasiurus borealis | reverse complement strand
CTCACCCCCACCTTCCCTTACAGGTTGGAAAGTCTGTTTGATGCTTCTAAGACTCTGATTCTATTTTTGTTCATCAGTTTATGTTGATCATTATATTCCACAAGTGAGTGAGATCATGTGATACTTATCTTTCTCTGACTGGCTTATTTCGCTTAGCATAATGCTCGCCAGGTCCATCCATGCTGCTGCAAATGGTAAGAATTCCTTCTTTTTTACTGCAGCGTAGTATTCCATTGTGTAGATGTACCACAGTTTTCTGATCCACTCATCTGCTGATGGGCATTTAGGCTGTTTCCAAATCTTAGCTATTGTAAATTGTGCTGCTATGAACATAGGGGTACATATATCCTTTCTGATTGATGTTCCTGTTTTCTTGAGATATAGTCCTAGAAGTGGGATTGCTGGGTCAATTGGAAGTACCATGTTTAATTTTTTGAGAAAATGCCATACTGTTTTCCACTGTGGCTTCACCAGTCTGCTTTCCCACCAGCAGTGCAAGAGGGTTCCTTTTTCTCCGCTTCCTCTCCAGAACAATGATAGCTATTCTGACAGGTGTGAGATGGTATACCTCATTGTTGTTTTGATTTGCATCTCTCAGATGATTAGTGACTTAGGGCATGTTTTCATATGTCTCTCAGCCTTCTGTATGTCTTTCGAAAAGTGTCTATTTAGGTGTTTGCTCATTTTTAATTGGATTGTTTATCTTCCTTTTGTTAAGTTGGATGAGTTCCTTATACATTTTGGAGATTAAACCCTTATCGGAGATAACATTGGCAAATATGTTCTCCCCTGCAGTGGACTTTCCTGTTGTTTTGGTGATGGTTTTTTTGGATGTGCAGAAGCTTTTTATTTTGATGTAGTCCCACTGGTTTATTTTCTCCTTAGTTTCCTGATATATAATCTTAATATACACTCTTCAAACAATTGCACTTTTATAAATACAGCCTATTTTATAACTTGTTACTCTATTTAATAGGTATAAACTGGTCACTCACAATTCATCGTGTAAAAAGTCAAGATCTTCCTTTTCCTGAGAGAACGGTTCTTTGAGTCTTTGGAACTACTTGACAGAGAAAATTGTAATCCTGGTGTTTCTAAGTATTTAGCCCCTTCTACAAGAGTTTAGTCTTTTGAGCTGAAACCTGTTTAGCTCAGTGGATAGAGCGTCGGCCTGCGGACTGAAAGGTCCCAGGTTAGATTCTGGTCAAGGGCATGTACATTGGTTGCGGGCACATCCCCAGAAGGGGGTGTGCAGGAGGCAGCTGATCGATGTCTCTCTCTCATCAATGTTTCTGACTTTCTGTCTCTCTGTGAAAAAATCAATAAAATATATTAAAAAAAAAAAGTTTAGTCTTTTCAGAAAATGTTCAGTTAAACTCAGGGTCTGTCCTCTCCGTTAAAATTCAGAGCACCCTCCTAGAGCTCTGTCCTCGTGTCACGGCTCCTTCCACCTGCCGGCCTGCGCCCTCCATGTGTCAACGGAAGAGTGGCCTGGGGGTGTGCTCTTTCACTGACACTGGATGAGGCTGCGCACGCTGTACATCTGTCCCTCTATCCTCTGGCCGGTTCTGGAAGGCGGAGTGGGAAATTACGGGGCAAGGGAGCTAGAGGCCCAGGCAAGACAGTGGCTGGAATAAGAGCCCAGGCAGTCGAGTATGGATTAAAGAATTCAGTGAAGAAAGGAGGGGCTGATGAACAGGGAGAAAAATGAATGGACAGCCAAAACCCGTTTGGCTCAGTGGATAGAGCGTCGGTCTGTGGACTGAAAGGTCCCAGGTTCGATTCCGGTCAAGGGCATGTGCCTTGGTTGTGGGCACATCCCCAGTGGGGGGCGTGCAGGAGGAGGCTGATCAATGTCTCTCTGTCATCGATATTTCTAACTCTATCCCTCTCCCTTCCTCTCTATAAGAAATCAATAAAATATATATTTAAAAAAATGAATGGACAAAGAACCAAAGGGCCTGCCTAGAGATGGGCAAAATCTGAAAGAGGAAGACAGAGAAGCAAGGTTAAGAAGTTCATTCATTTCGTCAACAGCTGCAGACTAGCTTCTCGGTGGTTATTCTGGAATTTAAGACGGAGAGGAAAAGTGTCTGAGTAGCCTGAAGAGGCCAAGAACCGTGAGGCTCGTCCTACCTGGTTAGGATCAGACAGAGCATCAGCCTGCGGAATGAAGGGTCCTGGGTTCGATTCTGGTCAAGGGAACGTGTCCAGGTTGCTGGCTCCATCCCCAGTGAGGGGCGTGCAGGAGGCAGCCCATCAATGATTCTCTCTCATCATCGATGTTTCTCTCTCTCTCTCTCCCTCTCCCTTCCTTTCTGAAATCAATAAAAACATATTGTTTTAAAAAAGAACTGGGGGGGCTAGTATGTAGATGGACTGCCTACCCAGGGACAGTGACTCTCTGCTGAGTGTGGGGAGCCACAAGGAAGCGGCCTGTACCTCGAGATCTATATTTATCTGAGTCTGGGAGCCCCGATTCCCAGCGGCACTGAGAGCCAGAAGGAAGAAGATGCCACCTCCCGGACCTCCGCTTAACGAGCTGGGTGAGCGCAGAGGTGCCTGGGCAGCAGAAAAGCGGTGTCTGGGGAAGAGCCAGCTTTTCAATTACATTAAGGAGATAAGAGTTTTTTATGAAGAGATGTGGCTGCGGAGGCATTTGTTCCGCCTGGAATGAGGGCTCTGTAGAGCAAGCCTGAAAGGCTGAGTATCCGGGACAGGGACACACACAGCCGCGCGGGGAGCTGGGGTCCTGGGACGGAGACGTGAGCTCTCGTGAAGCACCCGAGATGCGCTCTGCACTTGCCCTTTGGGACATAACAGACTGTGGAATTCACGGATGACTCCCCCGTCGTGAAAAATGCCTCCTGATGGATGACTCATCCTGTTATGTAGCTGTCACCCGGCCTGCCGCATCGCAGTAAACATCCCGCCGCTGCCCACACGCGCGAGGGGCAGATTCAGGCCTGAGACGCACAGACTGCCCTCCCAGCCCAGTTGCCTTTGGAGATGTCCAGATGCGTGAGGAATCTGAAAGACCAGACTGACAGTTCCCTGGGACTCCTAACTCTGATAACCTCCGCTCCCCAATAAACATTCTCAAGACTGTACCTTGGCCGAAACTGGTGTTGCTCAGTGGGTAGAGCGTGGGCCTTCGGACTGAAAGGTCCCAGGTTCGATTCCAGTCAAGGGCATGTACCTTGGTTGCGGCCACATCCCCAGTAGGGGGCGTGCAGGAGGCAGCTGATCGATGTCAGTCTCTCTCATTGATGTTTCTAACTCTCTATCCCTCTCCCTTCCTCTCTGTGAAAAATCAATAAAATATATAAAAATGATACAGTGGTACCTCGAGATATGAGTGCCCTAATATATGAGATTTTTGAGATACTATGAGCCTTCGAGCGAGCGATTTTTGCTTTGAAATACGAGCAACATTTGAGATAGGAGTAATCTCGCGGATTGGCCAGCTGCACACGACCCACCAGTTTACCGAGACTGGAGCGTCTCATAGTTTTCCACACCTCAAGGTTACGGAACAAATTAAACTCATATCTCAAGGTATCGCTGTACATTAAAAAAAAAAAGACGGTACACTGGCTGTTCTTATAACTTGCTCCACCTAAGAAGTCTGAAGAGAACCCCCCATTATCCTTCCACCTCGGGGTGTTATCTACGGACACCCCAATGGTCCTGTCAACTCCTCAACTTTCCTATCTGTTGGCTCCATTCTAGCCTCGCTTCCTTCCCAGCAGCACACAACTAACGGTAAACTAACCAAAATACTCTCTCTCCAAGCTCCTGAACGCTCTTAAACTCCAGTTCTTCCTGATCTACCTCCCGGGCAAAACTCAGACTCTGCATTCACCCTCTACCAACCTGCCTGCTTCCCTACGTTTGCTAAACCATGGTCCTCCACATGGGATCGCACAGGACTTCCGGAAAACTGCAAGGCATTCAAACTGATGTCAGGTGTCACATACAGTTTTTTCCTGGGACAACAACATGTCTCACTGATCCTTCTTCACTCGTCCCCGGCCAGCTCCCTCCTCCTCCTTCCCCCAGCAATTACTCTAACTGTTTTCCACTCGGTCTAAGGCCTCAGCCACTCAGGATTTTAATCACCACCTCCAGGCTAAGAGCTTTTACATTTTCACGTCTGGGATGAATCTCTCCTTCTAGCTTAAGGCACGGATGCAAATGTTTGCTAAATCTTCCTGCTGGACTATACGCAGTTCGCCTCAAATTCTCTGAACTCTGTCCACCTCTTCCATCCATTCTGCAGCTCCCCTGGTGGGACGGCCTTGAACTCGGCCCGCAGCGACCTCTGCCTCCGAACATTCACGTTTCTGTGCAGTCTCCGCCTCCATCATGCTACGGGTGGTCTGTGTCACCAACAGAACACAGCAAGGGTGATGTCCGACGCTCGGAGATGGTTATGAAAAACTCACACTTCCACTTGGTCTCTCTCCCAGCCCTTGCATCCCTTGCCACGGAGACGCCCGCGTACATGGTGAAGATCGCAAGTCTCCTCCTGGAAATCCCGTGCGTGAACTCCCACGTGGCACCTCCAGCCCAGCCACGTCTTCCACCTGACCGCCCCTCGGGAGAAGCCCTGAGCTAAGTGGACACCTCAACTTCAGACTCAGCGTGTGCAGTAATGTTGGTTATTTTAAGCCGCTAAACCAGGGGGTGATTTGTTACCCAGCAGTAAGTGTCAGGACAGAAACCAGTAAGAGTAATGACCCGCCAGAGACATTCTATTCACACCAACCGTTCCTTAAAGTGGCCTTTATGCTGGGCACACGGCAGAAACTTCCAACCAAACGCGCTCTAGCTTCGGCGAGTGTAAGATGTTTAGGGATCTTCGGGTACCCAGACAAAGGCTTTTACCAACACCAACTCCTACACCGACAGTTTGGGCTGGGAAGGGAGTAACTGCAAACGTATTTTAAGCAAATGATAAACATTAAAAAAATAAAACTTTAACAAAATTAAAACGTCAGCATTATAGTTTTAAAGGTTTCACTCCATCCCGTGGAATAATTTATACATTTGATTCCTTTTATGACCTAGGGCAAGGTGGTAGATTCCGGGGTTCGGTTTAGGAAGATTACCATTTACACACAAGGAGAGAATCTGTCTGCAGTTGTACCCCATGCTTCTGATTGCAGGGTGGCTGCTAGGTGATTGGCAAACACACAAAGGGTGAGCATTCCCACCCCCGCTGTCCCACCCACCCCTCTCATTATCTTTTAGGGAGATAATAGGAGTCAAAGTCACACTCATGGGAGAGTGTTTAAGGTGGTAATAAGAGTCACAGTCACACAGGCTGTGACACCAACTGACAAACCAGAGCAGAGGGGGGAGGCAGGGGGAAGGGGGCGGACAGCAGATGCAAAGTTCTGCAGCCATTTTAGACACGGCGCATCCTTGTTATTCATGGGTTCCATATTTCCAAGTCCACCCACTTTCTAAAATGCAACCTCAAAAATCTAACACAGTATGTTAGATAAGCTTCCTTCTGGCATGAGTTCCAGTACCTTTGGCCCGGAAATGCACCTAAAACAAGGTTAGCTATTGATTGATGGAAATATGACCAGTGGGTGTCAGAAACATAACCCTCTACTTCCCCTGGAATAATTTGATACCTACATGACTCTCTCAAATAATGAGAATCAACTGTATTTTATTTGCTGCTCAAATTTACTTGGAATAGCTGTGGTCCCTAATACTGTAGCACACATCTGCATCAAAAGGGAAAAGACATACAAAACATAATTGTAAGACTCTGTCAGCAGCGTCTGCACCAAAGGGAAGAGTGAGCAGAAATGGACATTTATTGACTTCTCCTACACAAATCACCTCATTTCATCTTTTCCATAACTCTAGGAGATAGGCTTTGTTATTTCCATTTTATAGATGAGGACGCTGAGGCTCTGAGAGGTTAAGACACTGAAGGTCACACACCAGTGAAGAGGGGAGCTGACATTTAAACCACACTGTGTCTAATCGGCACACCACACCTCGGACCCACGTGGCAGGCCCGGCTGCCACCCTGGGACACAGGACACCGGGCGTGTGGCTCTCTGCCCGTGAGAGACCGACACTTAATGCAGACCCATGAACTCCTGGGATCCAGGAGACTGGAATTTCCTCCCCCTGGACAAGGACGTTATTGAGGTGTCCGTTATTCTTTAAGTTGTTCCTAAAACCCCAAATCAAAGAAGAATGTGGAAGGCAATAGCCTAGTTTCTTTAAGAAAACCAGATACATAAATTCTACCCAAAAGCCGAAACCGGTTTGGCTCAGTGGATAGACCATCGGCCTGCGGACTGAAGAGTCCCAGGTTCGATTCTGGTCAAGGGCATGTATCCTGGTTGTGGGCACATCCCCAGTAGGGGGCGTGCAGGAGGCGGCTGATCGATGTCTCTCTCTCCTCGATGTTTCTAACTCTCTATCCCACTTCCTTCCTCTCTGTAAAAAATCAATCAAATATATTTAAAAAAAAAATTTCTACCCAAAACAAGCCAGATAGAAAAAGTTGCTCACAACTGAACATTTCACATATGTCAGGTAAAATTAATCGTTTTATTAAAATGTCCACCTGCTTTATTTTCGTCACATTTTCATACGTCTATTAGAAAAAAAAAGAAAAGAAAAACTTGTATTTTAAAAAAGGAGCAGTAAATTAATATTGTTAACAAGTAGTGCCTAGTATAAGTATCTTTTATGGATGAGGCATTTGACAAAAGTTGACCAACGATATGGACCCATATGCTCTATTTTAGTCATACTTAAGTATATCTTCTTTTATTCCTGAGTAGAGCACTCTATTCAGCACACACCCACACACACACAAACACGCAACGTCCTCTCAAAATTACACACACACTTTACATAGTGTTTCGCTAAGCAAACGATCTAAGAATGAGAATGAAATACTATTGAGTGTTTTGATTATGAAATGTTTTCTGGAAGAACGGAGATTCTGGTAAGATCGTGCTGGAAGGGAAACAGGATGAAAAATGCAAAGACCTATGAACATGCAGACGCACATCAGCAGAATAAATGAATCTTTCCGACCAGAGAGCCCAACGTCTAGGGTATGTAAATAGTCAAACTTAGTGATTCATTTTGTAAGAGAGACGCTAGAAATAAAAAAAGTAACGGAATTTATTCAGAAATAAAAGGTCAGCATATGCCACAGGATTAGCATAGGTTTGGCCTAATCTCCCACACTTGTACCAAGATGGGAACGATGGCTTGAAAGGGATAAAGGTTTACATGTAAACGCCTTAGTTTAGGACTGGCTGGTGTGGCTCAGTGGTTGATCACTGACCTATGAACCAGGAGATTATGGTTCGATTCCAGGTCAGAGTAGATGCCCGAGATGTACTCGATCCTCAGTAGAGACCATGCAAGAGGCAGCAAATCATTGATTCTATCTCATTATTTTATTTTATTTTGTCAAATATATTTTATTGATTTTTTACAGAGAGGAAGGGAGAGGGACAGAAAGTTAGAAACATCGATGGGAGAGACATCGATCAGCTGCCTCTTGCACACCCCCCACTGGGGATGTGCCCACAACCAAGATACATGCCCTTAACCAGAATCGAACCTGGGACCTTTCAGTCTGCAGACCGACGCTCTATCCACTGAGCCAAACCGGCCTCGGCTCTCTCTCATTATTGATGTCTCTCTCTCCTTCTCCCTTTATCTCTGAAATCAATGAAAATATACTTTTAAAAAGATTACATTCAAGCTACTGCACAATAACATAGCAAAGCTACAATATAACAAAGAAAGAAAAAAGATGTCGCATTTAGCATGATCTAAGCTAAAACAACACATCATAACCAAAACTGAATATGTTATAAATAGTACCTAGGTAATTCAAACAAGCCAACAAGTGAACAGTCACATGTACTTAATGTTCAGAAAGAGGACTTTTTGAAAATATCACTGGTTTTGGTATTATCTTAAACACATTCTAGTTATTGTTATAGTAAAAGCAGAGTTAGTATGAAATGACTGATCCCAAGACTTTATTTATTAAGAATCTGGTATATCAATTACCTATCTCTGAAATGACAAGTGATATTTATATTTAAACAGAGTGCTTATATTTTTATTTTTGTATCAAAAAATATAAGTATATTATGAAAGCAGTTTAAAGAGGAAGCCAATAAACATTTAAATATGTAAGAGTAATTTAACTGGGCTGAAATAACCTAGCATGAACCCAGAAGACAAGCAGACACACAATTCCTCAGACTACTACAGACTTTCTCTACTGTATAACAAAATTACTTGAAATAGCATCATCATCATCATCACCATCATCATCTTCAACAAATATTTACTAAGATTTTATACTCTGTGCAAAGTATTCATACTAAAGTCACACAGAATACGCTACAGTCTCTAAAGCTGAGGAATTTACAGTTAAAATAGAGAAATGAGAAGACGGAATGCTAGGCATAAGGAACCCAGAGCAAAACACTTGCTGCTCTTGGAGCCTTACAGCCCTCCACCTTATGCTCATCACGTCTGCAAGTGATAAGTGGACCGAACTATATTGAAAGTGCAATCAACTCAGAGGCCCTGGGTGAACCGGGAACACAACAGGATATTAAAAGGGAAGTTTCTATTGAGAACCCAAGGCAACTGATGTTCCAAGGCCGGTGCCAAAACAGTCTCAAAACTTCAAAGGCAGTCTACAGAGAGAGGTGGCACCTCCGACCCCCCATGCCAGGGGGAGAAGCTTCCAGGTCACAGAGGAGGTTCTAGAGCAGTGTTCCTTGGGGAGTGATCCGGGAACAAGGGTGCTTGCCCCAGGGAAAAAGGGTGGAGGTGGATGCTTACCTTTCACTAAAGTCCAGGGCAAAGCTTCTGATGGGACCCCTGGAAGAGCTTGGTATGTGTCTCACACACGATGAAGAACATAACTGAACTGGTACCTGATGCATCCCCGGGAAGAGGATGAGGAGCTGGATAGAGAGGCTTGTGAGGGCAAATGAGAGATGGCTGAACTGGGACCACTTCCGGAGGTTGCCTGGGCAAAGAATGGGTGCTACCTATGGACCAATGTGGGCCTTGGGGGAAAGAGACAGAGGAAGCTGGGGCAAGGTCACCCAAATCCATCCAGGTGGGTTACTGGAGCTTGAACAGACCTCAGCAAAGTGAACATGAAGGTCCCTGCCGGACCGAAGAGGTTGAGGAAGGAGGAAGCAGCCAGCCGGAATTCAGACACCTTCTCAATGCCAAGCAGCGTGAGGCGAGGAATCTCCAGCAACTGAGGTGGAAGTCAGAGAAACTACATCTGCTGCTCCTCTTTCCCCACTTCCCGTCTCCGCTGTCCACCTTGGGAGGGTCAGAAACCAAGGCTGGCAGACAAAGCAGGAGCAGAAAGCCCAATCAGAAGAAAAGAGTCATGGTGCCCTCTTTCCAGTTACTGGCTTCCTCCTTGCAACTGGCAGAGCTAGGGAGTGGGCACAGGGCAGAAGCTCGATCCTTAGCTCAGCTGCTGGGGGATTTTTATTGGTTGGCACTGGACATCTTAACCAGCAAACTGAGACCTTTGCAACTTACCTACTGAAGAACAATTTGCATGATCTAAACAACCAGAAGAGTCAAGTTGATCCCTGGGCAGGGGATGAACGGACCTCACAGAGAAAACTGGAAGGAGGAACAGTGAGTAGCAAAAGCTGCTTTATTACTACATCCCACGAGTCCTGCTTTTCAACCCAAAGCACTAAACACAGTGGAGAAGAGAGAAGTACACAAATGTGGTCCTACACAACAGAATTCAGTCCACCCGGCGGCTCTGCCAATCCTGAGATGGTTTTGGCCATTAACAAATCCAGAAACTTGCCACCACGTGATTCAAGAATCTAGTAGATAGAAATTCTAAAAATCTGACGTGAGCAACCTACATATAATGGACTGGCTTTAAAGGCAGAGACTGTGCCTTCCTCTCGGCTGTGTCTCTAACACTTAGCGAGGTGCCTCTTACATCACAGGTGCTCAAAGGACCGCTGTTCTCCTTTCCAGGAGATGGCTGCTGTGTCAGGTTCTCAGGACACAGGATCGCAACCAACAAATCTGCAGCTGAGATGGCTTTTTAGGTAAAAACATATTGAGCCCTACTTTTTGCAAGATTATAATATAGGCTACTTTCACCCTTTTCCTTTCAGAGCCAGCCAAATCTCTGCAAAACGCATGTTGTATTTTTCAATACTGTACCACAGCAAAGCAGAATAAATGTGAAAAAAATTTACCTTTCAGACAGAAGAGAATTTAGTATACATATTTTTTAAAGTTTAGCAGAAAGTTCTCAAAAAAAGTACTATATCCATAATGCTATTAAATGCAGAATGGTTTATTTAAAAAAAAAAAAAGAGGAACATTTAAAAATATATTATCCAGTATTTTACTAATACTTTGTTGGCATATGCTATCTCTTTTACTTAATACCAGCCTGAATTAAGAGCCTGGTATCTCAGAGAGTTATACAGTGGTACCTCGAGATACGAGTGCCCTAACATACGAGATTTTTGAGATACGAGCCGTTGAGCGAGCGATTTTTGCTTTGAAATACGAGCAACATTCGAGATAGGAGTAATCTCGAGGATCGGCCGGCTGCACACGACCCACCAGTTTACCTCGACTCGAGCGTCTCATAGTTTCCCACACCTCAAGGTTACGTAACGAATTAAACTCGTATCTCGAGGTACCACTGTAGTATCATCATCCCTCTTTAAAGACTGGAGAACTGAGGCTCAGACTTCAGTGACCTGTCCACAGCCATCCTGCTAGTAAGTGGTAGAGCAGGAGTTTGAACACAAGACGGTGTGTCAGGTTACCAAGCCGCGCTGACTCTAACGCTGAAGAGGTGGGTCCTACTGACTCATTTCAATGGAATGGTTACCTGTATAACGTCTAACTTTGAAGTATAAGCTATTGTCAAGTTCCAGCCACCGTTTTATTAACAAACCTACGATAATGTAAATATATAAACAAACTCATTGTGAGTGAAGATTCTAGACAGCAAATACCAGTAAGGTTTAACAGTCGATGTATGACTCATGCTAGCATTTGTATGTGAGAGCATTTACAATGTGTATGTGATTGTAAAATGTGACAGTTTCCAGAATGGTACATTAGAGAAGCAGGTCTTATGGTTACGCTTCAGAAACTAAAAGGAGTTGGCTGCAACAAACCCTATTTACCAGCCCTAACCAGTTTGGCTCAGTGGATAGAGCGTCGGCCTGCAGACTAAAAGGTCCCAGGTTCGATTCTGGTCAAGGGCATGTACCACGGTTGTGGGCACATCCCCAGTAGGAGGTGTGCAAGAGGCAGCTGATCGACATTTCTGATCCCAACCCTCTCCCTTCCTCTCTGTAAAAAGTCAATAAAATTTATATTTTTAATAAAAACAACCCTATTTATCAGACGTTTCATTCTTATGTCTTTTCTTAGAAATAAAAGCCTGAGACAGGGGTGGGAGAAATCTTGGACATTTCAGTATAACTCAGTGCTTCTCAATCTGGGATGCTCCCTCAGACTCTCACTCCAGATACAGCTGTCAACATCTGGACGATGTTTATCTTCACGACTGTGTAAGGAGTGGGGAGATGGGTGTTACTGGACCCCACTAGGTAGCACCTGCTCATCGCCCTGCAATGCACAGGACAGCCCCGCCCACTCCCAACACAGCACTGTCCAGTCCAAAAATGTCAACAGTGACAAGGTTGAGAAACTCTGGTGTGAGAGTTTCAATGTCCGAGGCGCTTAGCGGAGTGGGTGGTGCAAGCGTTAGAGATTGTAACTATCAACAGTAAACCAGGTGTCCACGGGACAGTCAAGGTTAGTTGCAGTGCCGAAGCGAAGCCGTGATGAGGGCACTGCCCTGGGGCAGTCTCCTGCTCCCTTAGATTTGAGGCGGGCAGCGGGGAAGAGAGACAGTGCCAGCAGCTGCTAACAACACTCCCACCTTAAACAGCTGTGCTACTTTCTATTTTTCCGATGAAAGAACAGGAAGTTGAAAAAGTATAAGTAGAAAGAAAAGTAGTTTACTGGAGAGACGAGAAACTTCTTTTGCAGAATGGTGCACAGTTTCGCCACCAACGTATTGAGGGTTTCTACTCCTTAGAGCAGAGCGCTGGAGGGTACCATCTAAGAAAAGAGCAACGGATGTTGCGGACACACCGTAAGGGAACATCGGAATAAAGAAACATCCATGGGCTTCGTTTTGGACGTCAATGTTCTGAAGATCAAACACGATTTCTAGAAGCCTGGCTTGCGAGGCGGGGCAGGCGTGTACCTTGGTTGCGGGCACATCTCCAGTGGGGGGTGTGCAGGAGACAGCTGATGGATGGATGTCTCTCTGTTTCATTGATGTTTCTAACTCTCTCTCCCTCTCCCTTCCTTTCTGTAAAAATTCAATAAAATATATTTTTTAAAAAAAGAAGAAGAAGCCTGGCTGGTAGCTCCCAAAGGTATACATGTTGGGGTGCGATAGTATCATTCCTCCTTGGGCCTGCCTTTCTCTGAATTCGGGGACCCTCTGTCACAGGAGCAAACGGTGAGAACTGGACACACACTCCGCCTCCAAGACAGCGCTGACATAAAACGGAAAGCAACACTTCGCCCCACGTGGCCTTGCTCTGCACGGTCGAGTGCGTGCACCCTGCCCGTCTCTCCCCTTTGACCCGCCCTCCGTTGGTCCTTCGTGGTACCTGTCTTCCTCCCCTCAGTCGCATCTCTTCCCCAAAACCTTTCTATCCTCGGCATCCCCTTTCCACGCCCATGCCCCCCTCTTCCTCTCTTCCAACCCTGTCTCACTTTCCTCTCTCAAAGCTGCCAACCGGTCCCGGAATTACGTGAGAATTGGGGAGCGAAGAGAGTCCGGGTTTGGAGGTTCCCAGGGGTACAGCCCCAGCAGGCCCCCTTTCTTCAGCATGCCGGCACCCCCAACAAGGGATTAGTTGGATCAACTTCATGGCATGAAGATCCACCACTTCCACTAATTCTGCAGAAACTACCAACTGGGTACGGAGAGACGGCCCCTGAGATCTAACATAGGGCAAAGGTTATCTATGTGGCTCTTGCTTCGCAGACATCAACTCTTCCTCCTTATCATCATTTACTAAGTGAACCCTTAAAGCTCCCCAGCCAAGTCGCACCCAGAACTACAGGTGGCCCAATGCGCCGGCTGTGTGTGCCTCTTGCTCATCACCTTTGGAGAGACTGGGGCCAGTTAGCAAAACACAGACATGATCCATCCCATCCTAGAGCTCGTCTGACACTTTGTCGGGGGAAGGAGTGCCTCCTGGCATCCCCCCCAAACCACAAGCCAGGCAGGTGTGCGTTGTCCTCCTCTGTTGCTGGCAAGAGGTGTCCCCCCCTGAACCAGGTAACTAACAGGAGATCCTGATGAAGCCCCCACCACTCGGGGTCCCGTTGGGGGGACCAGGGCGCGCGGGGCTTCCCTCTGGGTGCGGTGCAATGAAAGCCTCGCTTGGCCCAGGCCGGCGAGCCAGACCCCCTGGGACCCACGATGACTGGGGGGTACAGGAGGCAGGCGACCCGGAGTGGCTCTGAGCCCGCTCACCCCTAAAAGGGCGCGGGTGCCGGTCTCATTAAAACGCACCTCCGAGCTGGGTCTCCCGCAAACTGCTGCCGCCGGCATTTCCACCCAAGTTTGCACGGCGGCTCCCGGAGGCAAAAGTCTCCGGTTGTGGCTTCTTACACCCTTTTTCCCCCCCTAAACAGCCGCCACCCCGTGGCCCCGGGCGCCGGGCGCGCAGCCTCCCCGCCGGCCGGCAGGTGCGCCCCCCGCGCGCCCCGCTCCGCGCCCCCGGGCGCCCCCTCACCTTGGTGAGCTGCGCGATCTTCTTGCTCATCTTCAGGTGCAGGTCGGGGCTGTACTCCAGGCTGAACCCCGCCTGCGGCGAGGGCGCCCCTTTGGCCGGGCCGCCGCCGTGGTGGTGCGGCTGCTGCCAGCTCATGCCCGGGGTGGCCATCTTCGCCCCGCGCCCCGCCGGCCGCCCCGCTCCCCGCGCCGGGGCGGCGGCCCGCGGGGCAACAACGGCGTCGGGGAGGCGGGAGCCGGAGCCGCCGCCCGGGCACCCGCCGCCCCGCGCCCGCGGGCCGCCGCCCTCCGGCCGCCGGGGGCCCCGGGGTGGTCACCCCCGACCCGGGACCGGGCGCCCCGCCGCTCGGAGGCCGCGGGCGACGCCGGCGCGGGGGACGGACGCCGCCCGGGCCGCGGCCACAGCCCCCGCCCGCTCTCCGGCTCGCGCCCCGCAGCTCCCGCAGCTCCCGGTCCCCCCGGCACCGGCTGCGGGGCCCGGCCGGGCGGCCGCGGGCGCTGCGGAGGGCGGAGGACGCGGCGGCGGCGGCGGCGGCGGAGGAGGAGCGGGAGGAGCGGGAGGAGCGGGAGGAGCGGGAGGCGGGGACCTGGAAGGGGACGCGGGAGTCGCGGGGCCGCCGTTGCCAGGGCGCGCGGCTCCCGGCCCCGAGCGCGGGGACGGCGACGTCATCTCCCCGCAGCCCGGCCCCGCCCCGCGCCGCGCCGCCACCGGCCGCCCCGCACCGAGCGCCGCGCCGCGCGGAGGGCGCGCTGGGACCCCGCGCCGCCGGGGAGCTCGCAGGCGGGGGCTCCGGCGCCCGGGACGCGCGCGCAGCCCCGCGTGCGGTTTTGGGGGGCGCGGGGAGCGGGGATGACGCGGGAGGAGAGGGGGCCGCGGGCGCCTCGGTTGGCGGAGCGCGCGCGCCGGTGGACGGAGCGTGTCCGCGTGCGGCCTCCGGGGCGAGGGGCCTCCGCCCGCTCGGCCCCAGCTCCCGCCTGCGTGGCCTCCCCAACCCCGGGCCCCTGGCGCTGAGATGGCCGGGAATTGGGTCCTTCCTGCCCGGCCCCCCGCTTCCAAAGCCACACAGACAGGAGGGTTAATGGTATCCAAGGCCAAGCTGCTGGGCGAAGCGCTGTCCCTCCTTCCAGGCCACGCGGCTCGACGTGCAGAGAGCTCAGCTCCCCGGTGCACCCTCCTTCGGTGTCCAGTCGCCTTCTCTCAGCCCCATGGAGCCCCATGGGTCTGTGCAGTCCAGCTGGTCCCCCAGGAAAGAGCGAGGACAAGGGGGAGCAACATGTCAGCTCCTTAGGGGTCAGCTCCTTAGGGGTTCAGGGCTGGAGTCACATGGGTCCATTATTGGTGCATGTTCATCTTCCTGCCTGGGTTTCATGTTCTAGGGGTTTCCTCCTAACAGCTCTTACGCCTCAAAGGCAAGTGGTTTTCTTGTTTTTTTCTTTTAACATGTGCCCAGGTTGAAGTAAATAGGTCATTTGGAGGCAATCTTGGCACAAACTTCCAAAGTGTAGAGTTGTGACTCTTTTTTTAACCATATTATGTTATCCATGCAGTTTTGGAGAATTCCCCACATTGTAATCTGTGATTTCTCGTTAGCATGCAGATACACATCATGCAGATCTGAGATTGTTTGCAAATTTGAAACCGCCCCTTTTGTAACACAGTGTTCGTGACAAAAATCTATAAACCGACAAGGTAAAGACGGAGTAAGATCTTGAAACACTGCCAGGACGGTTGGAATTTCAGAAAGGAAGCCTGAAATTGGCTGCCCTCTTCTTTTCCCAGATGCTAGGTTTTCAGCCCACGCTGGAATAGGCCTTTCAAAACATAAATCCTTGCCCTCACCCGTTTGGCTCAGTGGATAGAGCGTGGGCCTGCGGACTGAAAGGTCCCGGGTTTGATTCAGGTCAGGGGCATGTACCTGGGTTGTGGGCACATCCCCAGTAAGAGGTGTGCAGGAGGCAGCTGATCGATGTCTCTCTCATCAATGTTTCTAACTCTCTGTCCCTCTCCCTTCCTCTCTGTAAAAAAAATATTAAAAAATAAAAATAAAAGTAAATCCATTAGCTGTCTGGCTTCCAGGTTCTGAATGGAGCAGGTGGGCAGAAACAAATGTCAGGGAAAGTGTGCTCCCTTGTTACGCTCTAACGGGGAAATCTCATGAAAGAGAATTAGGAGCTGGTGTTCTTTCGTCCAACTCCGGGAAGATTCCCACTCATTTCAGCTCTCGGGTTCTGTACGTTCTAAGCAGAGGTACATGCTGGTGTTTCCCTAATATTGTACAGTGGTACCTCGAGATACGAGTTTAATTCGTTCCGTAACATTGAGGCGTGGGAAACTATGAGACACTCGAGTCGCAGTAAACTGGTGGGTCGTGTGCAACCGGCCGATCCGAGCAATTACTCGTATCTCAAATGTTGCTCGTATTTCAAAGCAAAAACCGCTCCCTGGACGGCTCGTATCTCAAAAATCTCGTATGTTAGGGCACTCGTATCTCGAGGTACCACTGTATAGCTAAGTCTTGCTAGGGCCAAGGAGGTGTTTTTGCTTCTGTCTCTACGACACAGTGGAAAGAGGACAGGACTGGAAACAAGGAGACCAGTGTCACCTGTGTGCCAGCTCTCAGCGCCTCCTCTGAAGAATGGGATCAGGCCCTTCCCGCCGTAGCTGGGAGTCAGAGGCTGCCACTCTCGTCCACTGGGAGCTCACTCTGAACCCCATCACTGAGTTGCTGCCGTGACTATACAGCATAGCCCACGAGGAGCCTGTCCCTAACTGCCACACTCAGAAGTCATCTGTGTCACTCTGCATTCATTCTCTCGCCCTCCCACGATGGGACAAAAACAGGCTCTCACACAGGAGAAGCTAGTTCAGCACGAAATCTTCGTTAAGCGCCTGTTCCTCTGAGAAGGTGAAATATTTGTTGAATGCGTTGTGTGCAGAGGCTACAGTGATGACTGAGAATCGGCCTCTGTCCTCGAGAAATTAGCCGCTAGTGGGAAAGACAGACAAGTCAAGACTAAGATGCAGCACAGGGTGTAAGTGTTAAAGCAGTGGTTCTCAACCTTCCTAAGGCCGCCACCCTTGCATACAGTTCCTCCTGTGGTGGTGACCCCCAACCATGAAATTTTGCTACTGTGATGCATCGTGATGTAAACATCTGCATTTTCCAAGCGTCTTAGGCGACCCCTGTGAAAGGGTCATTCGACCCCCAAAGGGGTCTCGACCCACAGGTTGAGAATCGCTGTGTTAAAGGAACTCGCAAGAGGGCGCTTACTCTAGCCTTGGTGTCAGAAGGCTTCACACACAGAAAGGTAATGTTTTTTGTTTTTGTTTTTTTTTGAGTATATGTTTATTGATTTCAGAGAGCAAAGGAAAGAGAGAGAGAGAGAGAGATCCATGATAGAGAATCATGGGTTGGCTGCCTCCTGCCGGACCCCCCACTGGAGATTGAGCCCACAATCCAGGTATGTGCCCTTGTATCCACGGACCCTTCAGTGCACAGGCCGATGCTCTCTCTCTTGAGCCAAACCAGCTAGGTCCAAAAAGGTAATGCTTGATTTGCCGAAACTGGTTTGGCTTAGTGGATAGAGCATCGGTCTGCAGACTGGAAGGTCCCAGGTTCAATTCCTGTTAAGGGCATGAACCTTGGTTGCGGGCACATCCCCAGTAGGAGGTGTGCAAGAGGCAGCTGATCGATGTCTCTCTCGATGTTTCTAACTCTCTATTCCTCCTCTCCCTTCATCTCTGTAAAAAAATCAATAAAATATATTTAAAACAACAATAACAACAGCAAAAAGGTAATGATTGAATGAACTCCTAAAGACAGGTAGGGAGAGTGGACTGCAAGCTCTGAGGACAGCAGGCACGAAGCCCCGGATTTGAGAGGACATAACCCATGTAGGGACTGTATCTGGTACAATATGACTGAAGCAAAGAATTTGACGACATCGCAAAGAGCAGATGTCAAGATTTGCTGTGGGGAAGGGAAGGAGGACCTACTTGCCTTGATAAGGAGGCTAAGACTTTATTTTTAAGGCAATGCTGAGCCGCTGAGGGGCTTTAAGCAGGAGAATGGAATAATAAGATTTGCGCTCAGGAAACAATTCTTGTGACCGTGGGAAATGGGTTATAGAAGCAGCTTTATGGATGGGGGACCAGTCAGATAGGGGCTATTGCACTTATTGAGGTGAAGGAGGGTGGACCACTGACTTAAAATATAAAAACAGCAGAGATGAAAGGTCCTCTCCTCTCAGGTCCTGGCCTGTCCTGGGCATCGGCAGATGCAGGGCTGATCTCCAGGCAGCCAGGTTCAGAACTTAGAAACAAAGCCATGCATCTGGCACAGTCCTGCTCGAAGCCCCTCCCCTTTTCCTCCTTTGAGGGTGTGAGTCGGTCACCCCGTAGGGTGAGAAATGGGGTTAAGGAGGCGGAATTCAGGGAGTGAGAAGAGTGGGGGCCGGGAGAGGCAATCATGAGGAGAGTCCAGAGTTGGGGAAATTATACCTAAAGGAACGCTGAGGTCAGAGCAATGGTGACATGATCTTCTATTTTTTCCATCAGCGGTTCACACTGTTCTCCCTCACCTCGGCCTCCTGCCGGGTTCTGTTCACAACCTTTTCAGGAGTATTCACTCAAGTCAAAGAGCTTAGCTTTCAATTCTCCACCCTTTTCCTCTTTCTGCTTCCTGCCCGCCGCTCCGACTTCTCGTGCCACCTTTGTAAAAAGAGCAACGAGAAGCAGTGACTGAAATAAATCCATGTGGGGATACACTTTCACTAAGAAAATGAAAAACAGGTGTTTTTCATTTCTCAAAAGCAGATTCTGCAACAAGGATTTGGATGCACGTTCTTGCTTTGGAGAGTGAGGGCAGAAAGCATGGTGAGGGAGGAAAAGTGAGACAGGAAATGGGACATTGTTACTGCGCAGGTGACGGTGTGAGCAACTGGGTTCACTGCTACTGTGGACCCTCCAGAGCAGCGGTTCTCAACCTGTGGGTCGCGACCCCTTCGGGGGTCGAAGGACCCTTTCACAGGGGTCGCCTAAAACTATTGGAAAACACCTATTTCCCATGGTCTTACGAACCAACACACTGCTCCTCGGTGTAGCAAAGTGTAGCAATGTAGTTTACTGTTGTCATATGAAGACTGTTACCCATGCTACACCACGACTCAAGACAAAATTTCATTTATTTGTCATTAGAAATAAATATCTCACAGTATATAATTACATATTGTTTTTGTGATTAATCACTATGCTTTAATTATGTTCAATTTGTAACAACGAAAATACATCCTGCATATCAAATATTTACAGTACAATTCATTTAACAGTAGCAAAATTACAGTGATGAAGTAGAAACGAAAATAAAATTTTATGGTTGGGGGGTCACCACTACATGAGGAGCTGTCTTAAAGGGTCGCGGCATTAGGAAGGTTGAGAACCACTGCTCCAGAGACTGCAGAACACACCGGAAATAGTCCCAGCAAGGAGCGAGGAGGTGGGAGCATTTACCCATCAGCATCTACTCCTATGGTTCAAGTTTGCTCTCGGGACATTAACTCCCCAGGCTGAGAGATGCTTAAGGTAAGAAGTCATTAGAGGTGAGCGAATTGTCTCCCCAAGCACAGCTGACCTCCAGGGTTGTCTGCAAAGTCATCTGTTAATTTAGTTTTCTCCTCTCTCCAAATTAACTGTTTTAGTTTGCTTAGAACGTTACAAACACTTTTCTATATCCTGATTACGGTTTTGTAGGTTCTATGAAAATAGAGATACCCTATAATGTCTCATGTTTCTCACAATTCATTTTCTTTTTTTTTTTTAAACATATTTTATTGACTTTTTACAGAGAGGAAGGGAGAGGGATAGAGAGAGAAACATTGATGACATTGATCAGCTGTCTCTTGCACGCCTCCTACTGGGGATGTGCCTGCAACCAAGGTACATGCCTTTGACCACACTCGAACCTGGGACCTTTCAGTCCGCAGACCCACGCTCTATCCACTGAGCCAAACGAATTCCAGCACAATTCATTTTCTTATTAACGATCTCATTTAATCTCAAAACTGTCCTTGAGAGAAATATTATTAGCCTCACTTTACCATAAAAGTTTCCTTTTATTTTCATGTAAAATGGACATAGCTCGCTATTCCTTAAGCGTGAACCACACACTTCTTTGCAAAAGCACCATGGAAAGAAGAAAAAGGAGTAACCTGAGAATATAGAAGCTCACAGATTTTATAACATAGAAACCCACACCTGAAATCTACATGTTCATGTTGACCAATGTCACCCCAAGAAGTGTTATTTAAACAATAGAGTATAGAAACTGACAACCACTACCTTAGCCAGGTCTTCACAGCCAACATCAATAGTGATAAGTCACTTTGATAGCAGGTGCCTTTGATATGATGTGATGAAGTGGGACCTCAGTTCTGTGGCCTTCCTCCCCCAAACCATAACCCCAGTCTAATTATGAGAAAAATATAAAGCTAACTCAGTAGAGAGATGTTTTACAAAATACTGAGCAGCACCTCATAAAACTCTCAAAGCCATAAAAATCAGGGAAAGTCTGAGAAACTCACAGCCAAGAGGAGTCTAAGGAAATATGGCTATTGAGAGTAATGTGGGCCCTCGCTGGTTTGGCTCAGTGGATAGAGCATCAGCCTGTAGACTGAAGGATCCTGGGTTTGATTCTAATCAAGGGCACATCCCAGTGGGCAGGCTCGATTCCCAGTAAGGGGCTTGCAGGTGATAGCCGAGCAATGATTCTCTCTTATCATTGATGTTCTATCTCTCTCTTTCTCTCCCTTCCTCTCTGAAATCAATTTTTTTTTTTTTAAAAAAAAGGTAGTAATGTGGTAACCTGGCTGGCATGGCTCAGTGGTTGAGCATGGACCTACGAACCAGGAAGTCAGGGTTTGATTCCTGGACAGAGTATATGCCCACCACATTGCAGGCTCAATCCCCAGCATGGGATGTGCAGAAGGCAGCCAATCAGTGATTCTTTCCCATCATTGATGTATCTACCTCTCTGTCCCTGTCTTCCTCTCTGAAATAAATTAAAAAATTAGCCGAAACCAGTTTGGCTCAGTGGATAGAGCATTAGCCTGCGGACTGAAAGGTCCCAGGTTCGATTCCGGTCAAGGGCATCTACCTTGGTTGCAGGCACATTCCCGGTAGGGGGTGTCCAGGAGGCAGCTGATAGATCTCTCTCTCTCTCATCGATGTTTCTAACTCTCTATCCTCCCTTCCTATCTGTAAAAAATCAATTAAAAAAATACAAAAAAATTAAATCAATAATACTACTAATAAAAGAGTAATGTCGTATCCTGGATGGAATCCTGGAATAGAACAAAGACAATAATAAAAACTAAGGAAGACTGAATCAAGTACAGTATGGACTTCAGTTAACAGTAATTTATCATGCATTAACATAAAATGTTAATAGAGGAAACTGGGTGTGGGGTATTGGGAACTCTCTGAACTACCTTCATGTAAATCTAAAATTGTTTAAAAATAAAATTATCAAGTGTCCATCAGCAGATGAATGGATAGAACAACTATGGTATATTTACACAATAGAATACTACTCTGTCATAAAAAGGAAAAAAACTGTTACCCTTGGCAACAGCGTGGATGGACTCGGAGAACATTAAGTGAAATAAGCCAGTATATGTGGAATTTAATGAACAAATATAACTCATAAGGAAAATAGAAACACACTCATAGATAGAGAGCAAGCAGACAGCTCTGGAGCATGTGGGGGATGTTGGGGAGGAGAGTGGAGGGTTTGAGCAAAAAAGAACTCGTGAACACAGAGGACAGTATGGGGAGGGGGTCTGGGAGTGGATGGAGGTAGAAGAGGGTAGAGGGGGGATGAATGTGATAAAAAAAACAATTAAAATACGTTAAATATATATGGGATGCAAATAGTTAAAACAGACTTATTGACTTTCTAGCTGTGTTTTCAGTTTTCAAAAGTTTCTATCTAAAGAATGTGGTTTTTGTCTTTTAACAATAGAAATACACATGAAAACAGATTCATATGACAAATTCATTATAACCTGTAATTTGACAGCTAATAGCAAGTATATTTTTTGCCAAGATACTAGTAAATTAATTGGCAAACATTAATTTTAATTAACTGTGTGTCAGTAACTTAAAGATGTCAGCCAAGTGTCATTATCATTAAATTACCCATTCTCTACTTAAATTGCATCATTATTCAAGGTCAGAGAATTGTCTTGGGTTTTTGGCATGCTTTTTTATAAATGGTCCTGTGTGAACTGGGTATCAGCAGGAAGTGAAATGCTATCAAAAAAATCAAACTGATTTTTATTTAAAGAGGGAACATCTTAAACAATAATTTGTATAGCTATTACTCAGAGTGGGACCTTTTGTCTTTTTCTATCTTTTTCCAGTCTAATGATTTTGAAAAACAGAGAAAGCTAGCGCTGACTATGCCAGGGCATGTACCTTGGCATAGGTTCTTTTATTAATTTAACTTTCATAACTAGAGGTCATATGAATTATTCAGAATAAACTCAGGATACCTACTTAATTGCGCGGCTCTCATTTTAGTTTTGAAACTCATTAACTGGATGGACTTTGGTAAATTAACCTTCTGTGTCGCAGTTTCCTCATTTCTAAAAATGACAAATAGTAGTTAGCTCATAGGACCCAAAGTTGTCAAGACAATAAGTAATAAGGCATGAAAAGTATTTGGTAGGTAAGGCATATTTTAGAATATTAAAAGTTCTTTGTAAACACAAAATATACTGAAAAAAAATCTTTGAGAAGTTATGGTGAAATAGGAAAGATTCTGTAAGAAGAGAGATTGGTGATTGGAACTAACTTTTTCCAAAAATGAAAAAAATAAAAACAAAATGCATATATGTTTATTAGACTAATTCATCCAGGTTACTTTGTGAAATATTTCTGTACACTATATAACCCTTTCACAGCTCTCACGGGAATATCAAAAGTTAGAGGGAGCCCTGACCGGTTTGGCTCAGTGGACAGGGCATTAGCCTGAGGACTAAAAGGTTCCAGGTTCGATTCCGATCAAGGGCATGTATCTTGGTTGCGGGCACATCCCCAGTAGGAGGTGTTCAGGAGGCAATTGATCGATGTTTCTCTCTCGTTGATGTTTCTAACTCTCTATCCCTCTCCCTTCCTCACTGTAAAAAAAATCAATAAAAAAATATTTTTTAAAAAAATTAGGGAGGAATCTGTTATCTTAAAGTTGTAATGAAATTTAATAAAAAGCACCACTTTATATGTAGTAAACATTAAACATATAAACTGCATATGGAAAATAATTGCTGCATGATTATAGTCTGCCAAAGCTAGTAACTTCTCTCACAGATAATCCTGTTCATAGTGCTTTCCTCGGTTTCAAGGGATTGTAAGTTTTTTTTTAAAAAAAGTTCTATTTATTAATACCCTGAATGTGAACTGAAAGTTTCTGAAGCAGCGTGGATTATTACTTGTGCCATTTCACTTTGCCACAGTTCTTACCCCTATCGTGACACAATGAGAGGTAGAACTGATGTCATCCCACACATAGCCAAGTTTGTAATGTAGGTCAGGAACCCCAAAATACAGTATCCGGGTTTTGTTAAAAGTGCTCACCTGAGGATGTTTTTCTTCTTCTTAAAAAGGGGGACACAGCTGAAACCAGTTTGGCTCAGTGGATAGAGCGTCAGCCTGTGGACTGAAAGGTATCAGGTTCGATTCAGGTCAAGGGCATGGGCCTTGGTTGCTGGCACATCCCCAGTAGGGGGCGTGCAGGAGGCAGCTGATGGAGGTTTCTAACTCTCTATCCCTCTCCCTTCCTTTCTGTAAAGAATCAATAAAATATATTTAAAAAGAGTGGAGATGAGGGGGGTAGACAGAGAGAGAGAGAGAGAGAGAGAGAGAGAGACAGAGAGAAACATCCATGCTCTCCAACCAGGGTTGGGGAATCCTGCAACCAAGGTGCCCTAGATGGGGATCAACCCCAGGACCCTTCAGCCTGCAGGCCAAAGCGCCAAATTGGCCAGGGCCATATCTGAGTGTTTTTATAGGAAGTGAAATCTGTCTCTCCTCCCCTCCTGAAAGGTGGGGACCAAAACCTTCCTTAAGAGGACGTGGGTTCTTTTTTTTTTTTGTGACAAAATATTTGCAGATCATATATTTTTTTTATAAACATTTAATGAGTTAATAATACATATTAAGAACTTAAACTATTTATATATTAAGTTGCACATACATGAAATATAACAATTGTTAGATAATATATACCTTTAATAGCATACTTTTGCAAATATAAATTCTTTTTTTTATTTTATTAATTTTTTATACATGTTTCCCCATGCCCCCCCTCCCTCCCAGGCATACCCCAACCCCCCCAGTGTCTGTGTTCATTGGTTATGCTTATATGCATGCATACAAGTCCCTTGATTGATCTCCCATCTACCCCACCTAACTTTAATCTTCCTGCTATAATTTCAGTCTGTTTGAGGCTTTACTGCC
>PVJN01032086.1:0-24393 GCA_004026805.1 Lasiurus borealis | reverse complement strand
TTGGCAAACATGTCAGGCACGGCCAGGCATGATGTTGTTGGCAGAAAGGATGCTCTGCCTCATCTTGGGCTCCAGCTTTGTTTTTTCGCCTGAAGACTCTACATGATTTAGGGAGAGCCAGTATGTGAAGCAACTTATCTCCAAGTGTGTGCTTTAGCAATATGGAGTAACTCAGATCTTTCAAAGATCGCGCGTTTCAAAATGATAGACTTAAAGGGAAGTTCTCTTAGAAATGATGTCTTTACTCATTTATAAAATATTTGAGGACAAGGAATTCTAGCATTTGTTTGAATATTCCATGGGTGATGCTTTTAATGGGAAAGGCGTTTTTAATAGGAAAATAATAAGCAATAGGTGGTTTCTCTTGATTGTTTGGAAAGATGACTGATTATTTTGATGGTTGTCTTTGTCAACTCCTATGTACTGTTTTGTATTTCTATCTCCTACCATGCACTCCACACTCAGTTCCACAATTAGAAAGGAGTCACACTGGCCACACAGGAGTTATCCTTCCCCAAGAAAGAGGACTTGCTGCAAGGTCTCTCACATAGTAATCTGTGGCCTGATTGGTCTTTGGATCTCTGTTCATTTCTTTGTTTAACCTCCCAACTCAAAGGAGGCTGGTCAAAGGCTTGCTATTAGCTTTAACTAGGATGGGAACCTGACCTCATTGCTTCTTAGACTGAAAATTGGTGAGGGTCTTCTGAGCCAGGACAGGATCACTGTCAGTATATAACTCTGCTACAGTTTTCAAATAAAATAGCCAGAGCTCATACCTCATTTCGCTCTATCTTTAGAAACACTTTGTTCAAGGAAGTACGTGTTGAAAGTATGTGGGATGTATGCCCTTTGAAATTCTCACTAGAATGGTAACAAAAAAAAGCCATGTTAATCTTTGCAGTGACCAAGTCAAATAAAAATATTAATAATACCTGACATAGAGGGTTTTTCCCCATTTTCTTTATTATGTTTCTCTTCAAAAATTCCAGAACTCATATATGCTCACTATATACACTGCAAACACTGGAAGGCCAACTAGAATCAGAAGCTGCTTATTAGTTAATTGCTGTTTAAATACTCCGCACAAATGCATAATTTGAAATAATTTTTACGTAAATGTTGATAGATGAATTGCTCTTCGACTTATGCTGAAGTCACATGTCTATTCCTTGCAAGACTAGTTTTACATTAATGTATTTCACAAAATTGTTTCGATTCAACTATTTCAGAAGTGTTGCTATAGTATGCTAGGCACAATAGATTGCCAATGGTTTGCTGAGATTCCTGGCCTAGGACATTGCTTTTTAGCACTTAATACTTCATATTTCAAATAAAGAGAATTATCCATTAGACCTTGATATTACAACTAATGTCTTTTATTTCTTTCAGACCCTCACGAAATATGTTATGTAGTGTGGGATTCTGTTATGTCTTCTGAATTTGCTTTTATATTTTAAAAAAGTCAGTGACCCTCAGCAGGCCTGTTTTTAAGTAGCTGAGCTAATTCTAATGGACAATCATCAGCATTGACCATAAAAGTGATAAACATAAGTAGAATCTCAGAAGGATGCCTTATAAGCATACTGTGAATATATAGCATTAAAGAGTGTGAAGATAATGCTTTCCATCATACATAGCATGTTAGCCGTTATGCTTGTTTTTACATATTTATCTACTTTAACATTTTGTTAATTTTAATTATTCTATCACAGAGTCAAAGAAAGCATTATCATCTCTTCCCCTTTACAGAAGAGTACCTGAATTTCATAGACTTTTGAAATATTTGTTCAGTATCAGTTAGTAAATGCCCAAGAGATATTGGCTGCTGTGGTGATGATCTGTAGTCTTAAAGATTATTTATTCTCGCCCTGGCCGGCGTGGATTAGTGGTTGAGAACTGACCTGTGAATCAGGAGGTCACAGTTCGATTCCCAGTCAGGGCACAATGCCCATGTTCAGTAGGGAACGTGCAAGAGGCAGAGAATCAATGATTCTCATTATTGATGTTTCTATCTCTGTCTCCCTCTCTCTCCCTCTCTGAAATAAAATAAAAATATGTATTTTAAAAAGATATATTTATTCTCATGCCAACTGATAAAAATATGAAGGGTCTATTTGAACTTGATTCTTGTCATTGTGAAATTGCCAAAGCCTGCAGGTAAAAGAGCCCCCAGAGCAGGGCTGGATCAAAGACAAGTCGTCTTTTGAACTACATATAATGAAAATGTCTGGCGGGGGAGCTGGCGAGCCTATGAAAGATCTCAGGCTCACTGGCAATGTGTGTGTTCTGCTCATCAGCCCTCACTTGGCAAATCAAATTTTTGAATTGGACACATTCACATTTGAATGCAATATTCACTCACATTGTCTGTTTCGTGGAATTACTCTGCTTTGTTGTTCATTTCGGCATTTCCTAAGCTGTAGCCTGCCCCAGACAAACACATTATTTATCTGCATGCATCTAGGCTCTGCCTTACACACGGATGCTTAGGGCATCCAATGAAACCAAGTGCTTGCGATCTGGAAGAGGTTACTGCTGCTCATCCTGCAGAAAAGAGCTTGAGAGTCAGACGTAGATTTCACTGTGACATCAGGGCTGGCCGGTAGCATCTGTCATATCCCAACACAATTAGGCTAATCTTAAGCCATCGCTTTCGTTCTTAGAATCCCAAACTCAGGAAGGATCAGGGAGCAAATACATAAGGGATTACGGACCTTTTACAATCCAGTTGCTAACTCTGTAAAAATCAGATAATCAGGAGTCTTTCTCAGGTACAGCAAGCCATAGTATGCATTTCTATGAAAAAAAAAATGCACAGCAACTGCATTGAAATAAAAGCTGTTTGGCTTTCTCCTTAGAATATCGTTTTTAAAAAACCTGCATAGCGAGAGACCCTTTATTACTTATTGAAAAATTTCAAAAGTTTTGAGACTATATTTAATCAATTTCAAGTATCTATATAACTACATAGTAGCTGTAGAGGGGCAAGAGGTCATGGTAATGAATAGCTAGTTCATTTTGGTGATTAGGTGTACGACTCCATATACTTGTGGGGGTTTTAGCCATTAATAATATCCTTTTTGTAGATGGGATGGCATTCTAGAAAGGTTTGTCCACAGAAATTGAAAGTATCTAAAGGGACTAGTAATGAGAGAAATATGCTCATCCTACCCTGACTTTGTCAATTAAAAAGAAGGTTTTGCTTAAATATAATTAGGTTAGCTTTGTGATCTTTATTTACATATATTACCTATCTTTTGCCTGTTTTTTTTCCATGCTAATAAATATTAATTTCTCAGAATTATGTAGTTAACCATATACCAGGAATTTTCTAATTTTAATTAATTAATGTGTTTTATTTAATCTCAGAGAAGGAGGAAGGGAGAGAGAGAGAAAGAAATGTCAATCAGTTGCCTCCTGTATGCACCTCAATGGGAGATTGAACCCACAACCCACACATGCACCCTTACTGGGAGTCAAACCCACAGCCTTTCAGTGCAGGACGGCGCTCCATCCAACTGAGCCACGCCAGCCAGGGCTCTAATTTTACCTTTTCTTAAATCAGAAAATCTCTTTCTACAAAAAAACCTTGCACAAAATTTCAATATATCAAACAGATAAAATGGAATCACTATGGTTGAGTTAGGGCATGGGTGAGTCTGGAAAGTCACCCATTCATCTTTTCCTTCCACCTTCCCCCTCATGACTACAGTTTCCCCCCAAATGTTTATCAAAACATCTTTGTTTCTAAATTCTCAAACCTGTGGTTCCCTTTTGATGGAGTTTGGGTTCTACCCCACTGTCCATCACTTACCTCAAGCTCACTCTCCTTTGTCCTTCTCTGTCTTCAAATTTACGCATTGTCATTTCTTTATCGCAGGAATATGCATGTACCTCTGCTTCTGAGGTCTGAAATCAGGCCCTGCTCTTTTTTTTTTACAATTTGGACTATTTCCTAGGCCCCTTGCTGATTTTCTGCTTCTGATTAATTTGCAAATAGTTTCTAAACTTTTTATCTCAGATGTTATCAAAAAAGAGAAAAAAAGTGTTGAACATGAATTACTAATATATTTACTAATATGTTAGGTGGTTATGAAGTTATATATTACATATAAATACTGATATATATATAAATTTATAATAGACAAATGCCAAAATTAAATAGGATTATATATACACAAACACACATATATTTATCTATATTTGCATATATCCATATCACTTTAAAATTTTTAAATAATTACCTGAGGATATGTTTTTATTGAGGGAGATAGAGGGAGAGATTGATATAAGAGGGAAACATCAGCTGTCTCAGCCAGGGATAAAACCCACAACCTAGGTATGTTCCCTAACTGGGAATTGAACCCATAACTTTTTGGTATATGGGAAGACACTCCAACCAACTGAGCCACCCAGCCAGGGCCCCACACATCACTCTTATATTTTTTTCTTATATTCTGTGACTACCTTCTAGCATGTGCATCCACCACTTGGCTCTATGCCTATCAGGAATCATCCTGAAATAAACCTACATTTTTTAAGTCCTTTGGTAGTTCTCAATGACATTAGAAAAAATATAAATTCCTAACACAAAGAAGACAAAGTTGTTCATGAACTAAGCATTGAGTAGTTCTCAAAACTAAACTAAAATAACATGTATGAAAGCTCTTATGAAATGATTTACACATGTCTAAATATTAAATGATTGATACTTTAAAAACATGTCTTAATACATAATGCCTTGGTCAGTCACTGTTATACTTGTAGGCTCAACAGGAGAGATATGACAGCCAGACTATATGCCATGAAATATCTACATCACTCTCACCACAAAAATGTCAAATAAAAATAATGAGTTTTCCTGGAGGGAATGGAATTAAAATGCATAATCAGTGTCTATAGCATTTATATATACAGTCGTTGAGAACTTAGTGAGCAAAAAAGAATAAGTGGTTGGTAGTAGCATCAAAACTTTCATTGACACTACAAATTTCTTGTCAACAACACGAGTGTTCCTAAAGCACCCCAGAATGAAGGAAATGTTTTTAAAAACAGGCAAACCTTGGCTGCTTTGGCTTCAGTTTTAAAACAAAGCTCCACATCCTCCTTATTATATGACAGAGGTGGGGAAAGGAGACATTTCCTGCATATGTGTTGGGATGAGATGAGCTTAAGAAAGGAACAGAACTGGATGTTATGTTATCCTGTTAACCTTTGTCAAGTGCCCTTCTGGCTCGACACGGTTCAAATTTCTGCCGTATATTTTGATCCTTCCTATCTCCACAGCAGTTGCTTGGGAATATGTTGCCAGTAACGACACTGAAAATGAAATTAATTTATAAATAGGTCTCCTGCTTCATATATGTCGTTATTTAGGAGATTATATGAGGTTCTGTGAGAGATTGAACATATGGTGAAAATAGTTTATTTTCTCAGAAAAACATAAGTTGTTAGAAATATGAAAATATTGCAAGCATCAGACAGATTAAATAAAGTGATTATTCAATATTTGTTGCATATGGCAAGGGAAAGACAAAGTTGATTTTCTATTTGAAAGTATCAGTGTAAATAAGCAAATGGGTAATTTCTAAATCTTATTTTTAGGTGATTAAGAAATAAATAAATCTGTTATAAAATATAGAGGAGATAAACAGCGAAGTTTAATAAGACATACTAACTCGTAATGAGTACTTTTTATTTAAACCTAGGGTTAACACTGCCAACTTACAATTTAATCTTTTATTGAACTAACAAAATAGTGACAGGCTGATAGAGAACAGGCTGATAGCTGCAGGGGTACGGTGGGGGTCAGGGGTGGGCAACAGTGGGGGAGTGGAGAAATTGGCCAAAAAACTTTAAAAAAAGAGAGAGAAAAAAAACTCAGGGACAATGGTGTGGTAATTGCCAGCGGGGAGGGCAGTGGAGGGAGCTGGAAGAGAGTATAAGGATAATGATGGAGGAAAACTGGACTTAGGTGCTGAACACACATTACAGTGTACAGATGATGTATTGTAGAATTGTGTGCCCTGAAATATGTACAATTTTGTTAACCAGTGCTGCCCCAATAAAGCCAAAAAAGGGAAAAAATCACTTGTACACATTTTTAAATGTCTTTTTGTACATATATTTCCTTCTTCATTAAAAGGGTTTGGGTAGAATGAGAAATTATGCAGTCTAAAAATCTCTGTTTTGAAGGAAGAAAATTAATGCTAAATAGCAGGCCCAGTTGTCATGGCTCAGTGGTTGAACATCGACCTATGAACCTGGAGATCTCAGTTTGATTCCTGGTCAAGGCACATGCTGAGTTGTGGGTTCAATCCCCAATGTGGGGTGTGCAAGAGGCAGCCAATCGATGATCGAAGATTCTCTCTCGTCAATAATGTTTCTCTCTCTCTCTCTCTCTCTTTCTCTCTCTTTTTCCTCCCTTCCTTCTCTGAAATCAATAAAGATGTATTTAAAAAAATACTAAATAGCAAAAGTAAAAGTTACTTTCCAGAATCTAGAATCTCTCTCATCCTGCTCTACCCATCATCCATATTTAGTCCAAATATAATATTTACTATATTATTAGATGAAATATACTATATATATCTAATTGTTTAACTTCTTTTCAATAAAGTTTATTTGCCTGGTTTCTCAGATTCAATTAAGAGAAGAGGCTAAAGGCAGTTTTCTTAAAATAATGCTTTTCTTTCTTTTAAATTTATAAAATTATTTTAGGAATAGCAACTTCAATGTTTAATTCTCATGCTTTTTTATTTTAAGCTTTTCAAATAATAAACTCTGTGAGAAACATGATCATGTTTGTGGGAAATTGAAACTAAAAGCATTCAAACTGTTTTTGATAAACAACAGATATTCAGGGTCAGTGCAGGTACAGCTACAGATGATCCCTCCATCTGCTTTATTGTTGGAACAAATGAGGCCTAGATGTTGCAGTATATATTTTCTTTTTCCTGTATGTTGGCCATTCACAGCTAAGACTTCCAAAGAGAAATTTTAATTTATCTGCCTTGACTTTGAGATCATGTAAAGGAGTTCTTCTCCAGCGAAATTACTTCCTTGTTTTCTTGTCAATTCAATAGGTTGGACTATTATATTCACTCAAAGAAAATGGAGGAGGGCTGCCCAATTAAATCTTGCACAGGGTACAGTTGGTTGTGTCTTAAGACCATTCAACTGCTAAGCCAACCCTAATGGACTCTCGACCCAATTAAAAAAAAAAATTATATTTAGTGGAGAGAAGAAGAAGGCCCCTAAGCTGGTGCTGTTTTTCCACCCAAAAGTTTTATAAATATTTATGTAGCAGTTAGCTTTGCTGTAGTGACAAGCAGCCCCAATCTCAGTGGCTTAAAATTCCAAATTGTATTTCTTGCTTCTGCAACATGTTGGTGGCTGCTAGTAGGCAATTCTGCTCCTTTATGTTTTCTCCTTCTGGAATCCAGGCTTAAGGAACAACCTCTGCATGGGGCATGTTGTTCTTGTGGTAGGGGGAAAGAGCAAGAAGCTGGTAGAGGCACACAAACTTCTTAGAGTTTTTGCTTTGAAATGACTGTCACTTCCACTCACTTTCCATTGACCCAAACAAGTTTGTGGCCCATCAGACAGTATGGCAAAGCAACATATTCCTTCTACCAGAAGACTTAGAAATTCATTCCGCAAATCTTCTTATAGAGAAAGGAGTGAATTGTTGAGAATAGCACTGCAACCTATCACAACATATACTGATCATAAATATGCAACCCCAAACAGGCAGATAAGCAAACTGCATACCCCCAAGCCACAGCTCCCTCCTATGTTCTAATACTCCTTTGCATCTTCTTTTCTGTCTAAAAGAAACTGCTAAATTTATTTTAACCTGATTTTTATAGACCTATATGAAAGAGGAGAGGTACAGTGGGTCAGGAAAGTAGTGAGAATATCACTATACGAGGGATTTTTTTCTAGACCCTGTCGAAAATTTGCTTCATTTCCCAAAATATTGATATGAAAAATTAATAGGCTTGCAAGCTAAATTGCTTATGCATAAGTTTATTTAGCCAGAGAGAATAAGTCAGTTACTAACAACCTGAATCTGGGAGAAAATGGGGTGTCTGCAAAAATCCAGTCATATTTGTCACTTTGTAAGTAAACAAAATCTATGGCATGTGGGCTGCATATGTCAACATGTTGCTTACTTTGCCTGTAGTTTATTTTTTCATATAAGTTAGCATTGCAATGACATGACCCCACAATGTTCATTCTGTACCCTGACTGGCTCCTTAACTTGGACCAGTGTTTTAGCTATAATGAAGTATACAAACACATTTGATAATTTTACCACTTCAGAAAATAATACTAAGGAAAAATATTTAACTTGAGAAAATTGTGTTTTATCTGTTGATTTGTAAATGTATTATATATGTGAAAATCAAGTTTTAATAAATATAGTAGAATTATAGTAAATTTTAAGGTTCTACTATATTTAATAAAACTTCATTTTGTAAAAGTAAAACATGCTAAGATCTTCTGGAGGAGTTAGATGGCAAAAAGAACGCAATGTTAGAAAAATGTCTCTGTGGCTACCCTGCACCGAGGGAAGCCATCCTTTCTCCTGCATCCTTTTAGCATTAGCCATAAAGTACACTGGCAGTCGGGGCTACTTGAGGCATTAAGATCTCAGAGTGGTGGGTGGCAGCTTAAAGAAATAATGAGTGGTATCAAAATAGCTATTTTCATTGTGAATTTAGTTACAATACTCAGACTTTGTGACCACTTGTGTTGAGCACTGTTTTAGCAGCTGACAGCCTATTCGTATAATTATGAGGTATATTTTAATAATTCATTACTTCAACTAATTGCCAATTCCTGATCAAATAAATCTACAGAGAGAATTGTAAAGTTCCCCCATAGCCCACTTTCTCCTTTCTCCTGGGGAATGGTCACAATCCCTGAGATTTGGATTCTGACATCTTAGAACACAGAGCCTTATGTGAATGCTGTTACAGCACTGATTTTTAAAAAGGCAGACATACAACCATTCTCAGTTACCCTAAAATAACACATGCTCTCTAGGCAGGTGGTTCTTCAGTTTTAGAAAATAAATTGCTTTGGAAAAGGAGAAATTAGAGAGGAAAGGGAGAAAATTTTTAATTATTACAGTCATTGGTCCATGAGGCAGAAATGATAAATAAAAGTTAATGGTTTTAAATGCAGTTTCCATACAAAAAATAAAAATAAAAAATATAAACTTTTTGTTTGAAATTCAAATAAGTAAAAATGAGTTATGCTTATAAAACGTTGTAAATAAAGACTCCATTAGGATATAATACTATCACAAAAGCAAATTTACATATATATGCAAATTTTTCTTTAAAAACCTAAGTTTGTTAAGAGACACTAGCAAGAGAGTGGGAGTCTTCCAACTGCTCATGTCTGGATGCATTTGTAGCTCAGGGATGCACAGTGTGTTTCAGACCATGTGTTTTAGACTCCATAGGCTAGCCCTTTGATGGATGTGGAATATATGTTTATAATGTTTATAATAAACTAGAGACCTGGTGCACAAACTTCAAGCACGGGAGGGTGTCCCTTAGCCCTCTCCCATCGGGGACCCCACAGGGATGTATGACTGCACATTTAGATCGGGCCTAACCGGGCAGTCAGACATCTCTCTCACAATCCAGGATTGCTGGCTGCCAACTGCTCACCTGCCTGCCTTCCATTACCCTAACCACTTCTGCCTGATAGCCACATCACCCCCTAACCATTCCCCTGCCAGCCTGATTGATGCTTACCTGTTCTCCTGCCAGCCTGTTTGCCCCTAACTGCCATTCCCTGCAGGCTTTGTCCCATTCCCCCCACAATTGCTCTCCCCTGCAGGCCTGGATCCCCCCAAACTGCCCTTCCCTGTAAGCCTAGTCACCCCCAACTTACATCCTCTGTTGGCCTGGTCACTCCTTAGTGCCCTCCTCTGCAGGTTTGATTGCCCCCAACTGTCCTCCCTTGTAGGCTGTTCCCTCCCAACTGCCTTCCCTTGATGACCAAATGTGGTGGCCATCTGGTGTCCACATTGGGGCAGGATCTTTGACCACATGGGAGCAGCCATCTTGTGTGTTGGAGTGATGGTCAATCTGCATATTGTTCTTTTATTAGATAGGATAAAGGCCTGGTGAATGGGTGAGGACCAGCTGGTTTGCCCCAAAGGGTGTTCCAGATCAGGGTGGGTGTTCTTTTGGGGTGTGGGGCGACCTGGTCGAGGGGCCTGTGGCGGTTTGCAGGCCAACCATGCCCCCTGGCAATCCAAGTGGAAGCACTGGGATCTGGGATTTATTTATCTTCTTTAATTGAAACTTTGTAGCCTGGAGCAGAGCCAAGCCTCCTGCTCAATCTGTGGCAGCAGCCATTTACGTTGGTATTTATTTATCTTCTATATTTAAAACCTTGTAGCCTTAAGTGGAGGCCAAGGCAGGCCAGGGCTGCAGAAGTTTGGTTTCCTCCATCACTGGAGGCAACCCTAGCCTCCTGCTCTCTCCAGCTCTGTGGCTGCTGCCATTTTTGTTGGGATTTATTTATCTTCTATAATTGAAACTTTGTAGCCTTGAGTGGAGGTCTGGGCCCAACAGAGTGTGTGGAAAGTTAGGCTTCCTCCATCGCTAGAGAAACCCAAGCCTCCCTCCTGCTCACTCTGTGGCTGTAGCCATCTTGGTTGGGGTTAATTTGCATACCTGCTCCTGGTTGACTGGTGGGTGTGGCTTGTGGGCGTGGTTAGTGAACGTGGCAGAGTGGTGGTTAATTTGCATATTATGTTGTTTATTCGATAGGATGGCCTATTCAGATATGCTTAAAATTCTCTTGGCAATTTGGTATAGATGTTAGTGTAGCTGAACACTGTCAGAGAAAGGAAGCAGCTGGAAAAAAGTAAGTTTAAAGTCCTTATTTTTGGATAGACTATTCTTAAAACTTCTTACCTGTTAAGATTCTTACTCTCTTCTCTCATAGCATTATTACTGGAAAGGCTTAGAGATTACATTTTGAAAAGAAAAGCACTTTTCAGTTGTGGTTTTAGTTTTCATCATAATTTTCCCCCTCAGCAGTTTGCAGAAACCAAAATGCACTTAGTCACATCTCTTTATTTTGTCCCTAGCTGCCTGTCTTTAGAAGTCTTTATTGGCTGTGTCTTTCTGTTTCTTGTGTGACACAATTATTTTTTAGATCCTTATTTCCCTCTGTTCAAAGTTCTCTTTTATTTCTTGGAAAAATTGAGACACTATTCACCTTATGTTTGTCAATGAGGAATGGTAAGTTTGTCCACCCACTTAAATAATTCACTTTAAGCAATTTCACTCATCAGACATTAGTTTGAAATGTCCACACGTTGCTTTTATTTACTGATTAAACACATCTCCTCTTCACATAGAGGTCTCCCTGAGTGTTGGTAGCTTTTAACTGTATGAGGGCTTGGTGCTAAAATATTTAAGTTGCATTAACATTTCCTAAAAACAAAAATTATAGGGATACCTTTTAAACTATGCAAAAAAGGAGAATCTTTGGCACTGGCATTTTTATGAACCACTGAAGTCATTCAGGCACCATTAAATAGCAAGTGGCCCATTTGAAAATCCAGCTGTCCACTTTGGGCTGTTAGGCAGGGATACAGACTAGAGTCTCAAAGCTTGGGGTTTGAACTCAGCAGACCTGAGAATCCCAGCACCCAGGACCAACATTTGCTAAATGTGAGTCATTTAAGGAATATATTTTTAAGTTTCAAGTTTTTCTTTCTTTTTTAAATCTACAAGGTACAGATGATGATTTCATTTACATATTATTATTTTAAGGATTAAATAAGATGATATATTTAAAAGTTGGTTATTATATCTGGCATAGAATAAACAAGTGGTATTTATTTTTTTATTTTTAATAAGTGGTATTTTCAGTTATTATTTTTATATTGATTCTAATTTAATAAATATTAAGTGTCAGCCTAAGGTAATATAGCAAAGAATATTTTAAAATTTCCCTAAATCTGCTTATACAGATACCTAGGGCAGTGGTTCTCAATCTTTTTAATGCCATGACCCTTTAATACAGTTCCTCATGTTGTGGTGACCCCCAACCATAAAATTATTTTTTTTGCTACTTCATAACTGTAATTTTGCTACTATTATGAATCATAATGTAAATATCTATGTTTTCTGAGGGTCTTAGGTGGAGAACTGCTAGCGGGGTCACCTAAGGCCATCGGAAAACACAGATATTTACATTATGATTCATTAACAGTAGCAAAATTACAGTTATGCAGTAGCAACAAAAATAATTTTATGGTTGGGGGTCACCACAACATGAGGAACTGTATTAAAGGGTTACGGCATTAAAAAGGTTGAGAACTACAGCATTTTTCCCAAGGACCCCTTTCTTAATGCTCATGTGAGAGGTCCTGCTTTTTTCCCAATTACTGGCTTCTATATGTAGAATTCACCCAGGAAGAATCCTGACTATGATTTTGGTATCATGGACAGGTGCTTGGCCTGTGTGTATATTTAAGTAATAAATATATTCAAATATTTTCATATCTGTAATGATAAAGAATGTATTGATTTTCAAAGAGGAACAATTCTATATAATAAAAGTGTAATATGCAAGTTGACCATCACTCCAAGACACAAGATGGCTGCCCCCATGTGGACATAAGATGACCACCACAGGATGGTTGGCAGGGAAGGGCAATTGTGGGCAATCAGACCAGCAGGGGAGGGCAGTTAAGGGTGACCAGGCCAGCAGAGGAGAGCAGTTGGGAGGGACCAGGCCTTCAGGAAAGGGCAGTTGGGGTGGGAGACCCAGGCTTGCAGGGGAGGGAAGTTTTGGGGACAAGGCCTGCAGGGGAAGGCAATTGGGGGAACCAGGCCTGCAGGGGAGGACAATAGGGGCGGCACCAGGCCAGCAGGAGAGGGCAGTTAGGGGCAATCGGGCCAGCAGCAGAGCAGTTAGGCATCTATCAGGCTGGCAGGGGAGTGGTTAGAGGGTGATCAGGTGGCAGGCAGAAGCAGTTAAAGGAAATCACGCAGGCAGGCAAGTGAGGGGTTGGGAACCAGCAGTCCTGGATTGAGAGGGATGTCTGACTACCCAGTGGGATTGGGGTTAAATGGACAGTCAGACATCCCTCAAGGAGTCCCAGATTAGAGAGGTTGCAGGGTGGGCTGAGAGACACTGAATTTCATGCACTGGTACTCCAGTATAAAAATACTGATTAGATTCAGATTGCTAAATGTTAAACAGTGATTACACAATAAAAGGATGAAAAAGTGTTATTATGACATACAAAATGTATTAGCTCTCTTTGGCTTGAATAAGGTCTGGCTAAGGACTTAGATCTCTCAGAATCTAAGACAGTTAGGTTTGAGGTATGAGTCCCCAAAGCCCAGATCCAAATCTTTGGCTCTATTGCTTTCTCATCACCCACATGACACATGGATGTTAGAGGTGCTTTCCAGCAAGAGAGATGGCACACCTTGACTCTATTCACCTGGCCAGCACTGGAGGGAAGATGGTTAAGAAAAAGTATAGTAGGTCCCATTATCAAATTATGTCCCTGTCCTAGAGAATTTGACCCAATACCTTGGTTTGATGCATTAAACTGACAACTCTTCTTCCCTTTTGTGCGAGTGTGTGTGTATGTCTGTCAGAGGTTTAAATGTGGGTACAGACTGTACGTGGTGAGAGTCTATGTGAATGTCATGTGTATGAAATTTTTATATAAGTAGTATTTATACTGTATATGTATGAGTGTATTCTGTATATTTGTGAGGTGTTTATGGGGTGTATGTGAGGTGTGTAAATGTGTTTTTTTTCTATGTGTTTGTGAACTGAGTGTGTGTCAACTATATGTATGGCATGTGTGTATATGTGTATTATGTATGTGTGTGTATAGATTGACTGAATGGTTGTTCAATTTTTGTTGTGTGAGAGATGGAATGCATAAAGACAAGGCAAGAGTAGATTAACCAAATAGATATAACTGGGAGTTTTTATTTTACAGAGCAATTATAACAGAAAGTGTTCTGGTTTTGAACTTTGGAGTCTTGGAGTCAAGTTCTATCCAGCTTTGTAACTATCTATCTATCTATCTATCTATCTATCTATCTATTTATTTATTTATTTATTTTAATGTTTTATTGTGTTACATGTATACATATCTTCCCATTGCCCACCCCCCCAGGCATACCCCAACCCTCCAGTGTCTATGTTCATTGGTTATGCTTATATGCATGTATACAAGTCCTTTGGTTGATCTCTTATCTACCCTGCCTCTCCTTAATCTTCCTGCTCTAATTTGACACTCTGTTTGATGCTTTACTACCTCTGTATCTATTCTTTTGTTCATCAGTTTATAATGCTCTTTATTATCCACAAATGAGTGATATCATGTGGTGTTTCTCCTTCATTAACTGGCTTATTTCACTTAGCATGAGGCCCTCCAGTTCCATCCAGGTTGCTGCAAATGGTAAGAATTCCTTCTTTTTAATGGCAGCATAGAATTCCATTGTGTAGATGTACCATAGTTTTCTGAGCCACTCATCTGCTGACGGGCACCTAGGCTGTTTCCAAAGTGTAGCTATTGTAAATTGTGCTGCTATGAACATAGGGGTGCATAAATCCTTTCTGATTGGTGTTTGTAATTTCTTAGGATATATTGCTAAGAGTAGGATTGCTGGATCAAATGGGAGATCCATTTTTAGTTTTTTGAGGGAACTCCATACTGTTCTCCACAGTGGCTGCACCAGTCTGCATTCCCACCAACAGTGCACAAGGGTTCCTTTTTCTCTGCATCTTCACCAACACTTGTCCTTTGTTGATGATTGCCATTCTGACAGGTGTGAGATGGTATCGCATTGTCATTTTGATTTGCATCTCTCAAATAATTAGTGACTTTGAACATGTTTTCATGTGTCTCTTGGCCTTCCTTCTGTCATCTTTTGAAAAGGTTCTATTTAGGTCCGTTGCCCGTGTTTTTATTGGATCATTTATCTTCCTTTTATTAAGTTGTATAAGTTGGCAGTAGATGTTGGAGATTAAAACTTTATCAGTGATAACATTTGCAGATATGTTCTCCCATACAGTGGTCTTTCTTGTTGTTTTGTTGATGGTTTCTTTGGCTGTGCAAAAGATTTTACTTTGATGTAGTCCCATTTGTTTATTTTTTCTTTAGCTTCCATTGTCCTTGGAGCAGTATCAGTGAAGAAGTTCTTTCGGCATATGTCTGAGATTGCGCTGCCTGTGGATTCCTCTTGTATTTTTATGGTTTCCAATCTAATGTTTAAGTCCTGGATCCATTTTGAGTTTATTTTTGTATTTGGTATAAGTTGGTGGTCCAGTTTCATTTTTTTTGCGTGTATCTGTCCAATTTTCCCAACACCATTTATTGAAGAGGCTGTCTTGGCTCCATTGTATGTTCCTGCCTCCTTTGTCAAATATTAATTGAGCATAGTGGTTTGGGTGGATATCTGGATTCTCTATTCTATTCTGTTGGTCAATATGTCTGTTCTTGTGCCAGTACCAGGCTGTTTTGAGAACAGTTGCTTTGTAAATCAGCTTGAAATCTGGTATTGAGATTCTGCCTACTTTATTCTTCTTTCTCAGGGTGGCTGTGGCTATTATGGGTCTTTTTTTATTCCAGATGAATTTTTGGAGAGTTCTTTATAAGTCTGTGAAATATGCTGTTGGTATTTTATTGAGGAGTGCATTGAATCTATAGATTGCTTTGGGTAGTATGGACATTTTAATGATGTTGATTCTCCCAATCCATGAGCATGGTATGCGCTTCCATCTGTTTATGTCTTCCTCTATCTCTTTTGTCAGTGTCCTGTAGTGTTCTGTGTATAGGTCTTTTACCTCCTTAGTTAGGTTGATTCCTAGCTATCTTATTTTTTTTGGTGTGATGGTAAATGGGATTGCTTTTTTAGTCTCTCTTTCTGTAATTTCACTGTTAGTGTATAGAAATGCCACAGATTTCTTGGCTTTAATTTTGTACACTGCTACATTGCCAAATTCATTTATTAAGGCAATTAGTTTTGGATGGAGTCCTTTGGTTTTGTATGTACAGTATCATTTCATCCGCTTCTTTTCCAATTTGGATGCCTTTTATTTCTTTTTCTTGTCTAATTGCAATGGCTAATACTTCCAGAATTATGTCGAACAGGAGAGGTGAGAGTGGGCATCCCTGTCTTGTTCCTGTTCTTAGGGGAAATGGTTTTAGTTTTTGCCCATTGAGTATGATGTTAGCTGTGGGTTTATCATATATGATGTTGAGTATGATCCTTCTCTTCCCACCTTGCTGAGAGTTTTTATCAAGAAAGGGTGTTGGATTTTGTCAAATGCTTTTTTTGCATCAATTGATATGACTATGTGATTTTTATCTCTCAATTTGTTTATGTGATGTATCACGTTTATTGATTTGCGAATATTGTACCATGCTTTCATTTCTGGGATGAATCCTACTTGGTCATGGTGTAAGATCTTTCTCATGTACTGCTGGATCCGATTTGCTAGAATTTTTTTGATGATTTTGGCATCTATGTTCATGAGAGATATTGGCCTGTAATTCTCTTTCATTGTGTTGTCTTTATCTGGTTTCGGTACTAGGGTGATGCTGGCTTCATAGAAGGTGTTTGGAAGTGTTCCTTTTTCTTGAATATTTTTTAATAGTCTGAGGAGGATAGGTTTTAATTCTTCTTTGAATGTTTGGTAAAACTCTCCCGGGCTCTTGTTTGCTGGAAGGTTTTTGATGACTGCTTCCATTTCTTCCATAGTTATTGGACTACAGTGGTACCTCAAGATACGAGTTTAATTCGTTCCATAACCTTGAAGCGTGGGAAACTATGAGATGCTCCAGTCGCGACAAACTGGTGGGTCGTGTGCAGCCGGCCAATCCATGCGATTACTCCTATCTCAAATGTTGCTCATATTTCAAAGCAAAAATTGCTCGCTCGACGGCTCATATCTCAAAAATCTTGTATGTTAGGGCACTCATATCTCGAGGTACCACTGTATTTAGCTGTTTAGATTCTTCCTGATTGAGTTTTGGAAGGTTATATTTTTCTAGGAAAATGTCCATTTCTTGCAGGTTGTCCAATTTGTTGGAATAGAGTTGTTCATAGTATTTTTTAACAATCCTTTGTATTTTGGCCGGGTCTGTTGTTATTTCTCCTCTTTCATTTTTGATTTTGTTTATTTGGGTCTTTTCTCTTTGCTTCTTGGTGAGCCTGGCTAGAGGTGTATCAATCTTGTATATCCTTTCAAAGAACCAGCTCTTGGTTTTGTTGACCTTTGAATGCTTTCCTTGGTCTCCATGTTGCTTATTTCTGCTCTGATCTTTACTATTTCCTTCCTTCTGCATACATTGGGCTTTTCTTGTTGCTCTCTTTCTAACTCTTTGAGTTGTAGGGTTAGGAAATTTATTACCATTGTTTCCTGTTTTGTGCAGTAGGCTTGTAGAGCTATGAACTTCCCTCTCAAGACTGCTTTCACTGTATCCCATAAATTTTGTATTGTTTTGTTGTTATTTGTTTCCATGATGTTTTTTATTTCTTCCTTGATCTCTCTGGTTACCCAGTTGTTGTTTAATAGTATGCATTTTAGTCTCCATGTGTTTGATTTCTTAGTATTGTTTTTATTGTAGTTGATTTCCAGTTTTATGCCACTGTGGTCTGACAAAATGCTTGATATGATTTCTATCTTCTTGAATTTGAAGAGACTTTGCCTATGACCCAACATATGGTCTGTCTTTGAAAATGACCTGTGTGCACTGGAGAAGAATGTATATTCTATGGCTTTGGGGTGAAATGTTCTGAAGATGTTAATTAATTACATCTGGTCTAGTGAGTCATTTAGGATTGATATTTCTTTGTTGATTTTTTGTTTAGAGGATTTGTCCAGTGGTGACAGTGGGGTATTAAAGTCTCCTACTATGATTGTATTGCTGTCAATCTCTCCCTTAATATCCTCCAGGAGTTTTTTATGTATTTAGATTCTCCTATATTGGGTGTGTATATGTTTACCAGAGTTATTTCTTCTTGTTGGATTGTTCTCTTTAGTATTATGAAGTGGTCTTCTTTATCTCTTGTTATGTCCTTCACTTTGAGATCTAATTTGTCAGATATAAGTATTGCAAACCCGGCTTTTTTTCATTTCCATTTGCCTAAAATAGCATCTTCCATCCCTTCACCCTCAATCTGTATGCATCTCTTTTTCTGAGATGGGTTTCTTATAGACAGCAGATATATGGATCATGTTTTCTTATCCAATCGGTTACCCTATGTCTTTTGATTGGAGCACTTAATCCCTTTACATTTAAAGTTATTATTGATAGGTACTTATCTGTAGCCATTTTTAGTCTTTACCCCCAAGTTCCTTCTTTGCTTCCTATTTCTTTTTTTTATAGCAGACCCTTTAACTTTTCTTGCATTGCTGGTTTGGTGGTAATACATTCCCTTAGTCCTTTTTTGTCTGTAAAGCTCCTGATTTTGCTTTCAATTTTGATTGATAGCCTTGCTGGGTACAGTATTCTTGGATTCAGACCCTTCCTTTACATGACTTTGTATATTTCATTCCATTCCCTTCTGGCCTGATGAGTGTCTGTTGAGAAATCAGTATCTAGTCTTATGGGGGTTCCTTTGTAGGTAACTTTCTGTTTCTCTCTGGCTGCTTTTAAGATTCTTATTTTGTCATCGGTGTTTGCCAATTTAATTATAATGTGCCTTGGTGTCAGTTTTGGGGTGTTCATTTTGCTTAGGACTCTGTGAGCTTCTTGGATTTGTATGGGTTTTTTCTTTCCTATATTGTGGAAGTTTTCTGTCATTATTTCTTCAAACACGTTTTCTATTCCTTGTTCAGTTTCCACTCTTTCTGGAACCCCAGTTATGCAGATATTGTTTTGTTTTGTGTTATCCCAAAGTTCCCTTAGGCTCTCCTCTTGCTTTTTAATTTTTTTTCTAGAATCTGCTGTACTTGGGTATTTTTTGTACCATGTCTTCTAGCTCATTTATGTGGTCCTCTGCTTCTTCTAGTCTACTTTTGATGTTTTCTGTTGAGTTCTTTATAGCAGTGATGTCATTTTTCATTTCTTCTTGATTATTCTGCATTTCTTCTTGCTGCTTCTTCATTTCCTCTTGGCTCTTACTCACATTGTCGATTTTGTCTTCCATTCTTTTCATCCACTTTATGACCACTTTTCTAAACTCTTTCTCTGGCAGGTCTATTTCTTCTTCTATTTCGTTTACTTCCTTTTCTGGTGATACCTGCTTTTCTGTCATATGCGGGCTGTTTCTTTGTCTGCCCATAGTCTTTCTTCCCCGAGTGTCTGGTTATGTAGTTCTCTCTCCTTATCCCAGGTGAAATCTGACCTTCCCATGTGGCATGTGAAGCTCCTCTGAGTCCGTGTGTCTGCGCTGATTGGAGAGCGGTGTTCTCGGTCCTCAGGCTACTCAGTGGGTGCTGCAGCTGTAGTTTTTCAGACTACCGCAGACATCCACCTCCCTCTGTAAGGTGGCATGGTCTCTGCGTTCGCACTGGTGGCTCCAGCAGACAAAAACCCCGTGGCAGTGGGGCTGCCTGGTCAGGAGAGCCCTGTCCAGCAGTCCCCCTCCTTCTCCTGGAGGATAACTGACTCTTAACTTGCCAACAAACACTCCCAGTGCGACTCTCAGCTGCTCTCTGTCTGCCCAGCGATAAGGCTCCAGACACGTCCGTCTATTCTGCCGTCATTTTTTCTCCCCTTGTAACTAGTTTTTTAATATTTGGAAGCAGCTTATACTGTTGAATGTTAGTTTTCTTATCTCTGGAAGAAGAAAAATTTTTACTTTAGTACTCTGAGACTTAAATGAGTAATGTTCAGGTTGAAGTTGCTGATAAAATGTAAAATACTACAAAAAAGTAAAATATTGACTATTTTATGAATAGTGGCATTGTTTTTCCAACATATTTTATATTGAAATTTAAGAACAACAATATAAAATGCAGGATGTTGTATTAAAAATATCTATCACTATGTGCTTTTATTGTCAAGGAATTTTTAAAGTCAATTTTTATTGATAATTTATGGTATGTTGTATAAAAAAGAAAGACTTTAGCTATTATATTTCTGCTAGTGAATGTCTGGGCTATTAAGCACCTGCAGTGTTAATTCAAAAAACAACCAAGGTCATTTTAGCTAAGACATTTTGTCTAAGATGTAGGGTGGCAAACTCTACTATATTAGAAGAATAAAGCATTGACTTTTGCAGATACTTATTTTTTAGCTCTATGGGAATAAATGAAAATTATATACAATAGACACATTTCTCAAATTGCTAAACATTTACCATTTGATCCAGCAAAATTGTATACCCAAATAATTGAAAACATGCGTCCTCGCAAAAACATATAATGAATGTCATAGACAAATTATTTATAATAGCCCCAAAGTAGAAATAATCCAAATGTTAATTAACTGATAAGTTGATAAACAAATGTGATATATTCATACAATGGAATATTATTTGCCATTAAAAAGTTACTCGGTTTAATATGTACTGTTACATAGATGTACCTTGAAAACATGCTTAGTCAAAGCAGCTAGAACAGCACATATTATCTGATTTTATTTATATGAAAAACAACCCATACAGAAAGAGAGTGTGTTAATGGTTATCTTGGGTGAAGGAGGTGAGGCATGGTGCATTGGAGCTTGACGTTAAGTGGTGGGTGACTTATTTTTGAGGTAATAAAAAATGTTATATTATGGTGATGGGTGTAGAACTCTGTGAATATACAAAAAACAAACAAACAAACAAACCCATTGACATATGCTTTAAGTGGGTGAGTTGTTTGGTATTTGAATTATGTCTTGGTAAAACTGTTAAAATACAGAACAATATTTCTAAGTTGTGAACGCTTCCCATTTATTGTACCAGTAGTTCTGGGAAGACCCAGTCCTGACCTTCCTTGATACAAATCAATAAACACAGACAGGATGAGGCAGATATACTAACAAAAGGTTCCAAGCCACAGAGTCTCCCTGTAAGCTGATGCCATTGTCAAGTGTGAATGATTGACTAACAGTAGGGAATACCTGAACAAGTCTCCATTTCTCAATATAAGACAATAAAAATCTGGAACCAGCAGGCACGCAGAAATGCTGTGTGAAGAGAGTCATTCAGTTTTCTTCCCCTCTCCCTCTCCATTCCTCTCAAATTTTCCCCACAAATTGTTTTTTGTGATAAGTTAATGTAGAATTCTCATTGAGTGTACATTTGAAGTAACTGTTTTCTTTGCTTCCATGATTCTGATGTATTTTCTTAGACAAGACTGGGAAAAGTGCAGAGTTGTGGAAGGAATCCTTTGTGGCCTAATTGCTAAAAGGATGAATTTTACAATTCCCTCATTCTTTCCTGTTTCTGTGACTTCTAGCTCCATCTCTAGTCCTATAGAGTCCTGTTATATTCTTCCTAGATTCTTCCCATATCCACCTCACTCCCCTTCCACATGCAGATATCACATTCACCATGGTTTTAGATCAGTGGTCCTCAACCTTCAATACAGTTCCTTGTGTTCTGGTGACCCCCAACCATAAAATTATTTTCATTGCTATTTCATAACTGTAGTTTTGCTACTGTTAATGAATAGTAATGTAAATATCTGTGTTTCCTGATGGTCTTAGGCTCTACAGCAGCAGTTCTCAACCTGTGGGTCGCAACCCACAGATTGACAACTGGTAGCAGGGTTCTCACTGCCTTTTCAATCTTGTTTTGCCTAACATTTAATTATATAATAGCCAGCTTAATATGCAGATATGTGAACCTAAACAATAGGTGTATTTTATTAGCTTCAGTTTTGAAATGTGGTATAATATTTTCTAGTTTTAAAAATTGATATTCCTTATAAAGCATCTTTTTTTTTTGCATTGAAATGTTTCTGGATTGTGACACTTCAAATCTAATAACTATCATTAAATATCCCTGAATTTTGTTGTAAATAAGCAGAGTCAGGTAATTGCTATTTATGCATTTTGTACTCTCTAAGATAGCTTTCTCGGCAGGAGGAGAGAATCAGCTTGCCAAACACGAGAATTCAGCATCTCTTGTTTGTCAATCCTCCTGCATTCATAGTTTGACAGTTTCCACGGTAGAAGTTTTTAAAACGTGAATATACAATCAGGTCTGAATTGCTGTATTTAAGTGAGTATTTTCTGGTCCCCAATTAGTGGAAATGATATGTGAAAAAAGGTTGAGGAATCAAGGTTTTATCATTGCTATGCTGGGGGAAAAATGGATAGACAATAAAGTCCTGAGATGTCTAATATCAGAGAAATAAAACAATCATAACAAAGTTACAAAAGCCACAGTGAAATGTATACCTCTTACTTCTGCTAATGTAATAGCCAGCTTAATATTTTAAATAGGTATCAACATTAGTTATACACATTCATATACTTTGCAGGAGGTTCTTTGTGCTCATCATTACATCCTCTGAGTGTACAACACAAACACATTGTGCAAAGAATCTGGTCTTGTGCCTATGAATGCTTATGTGGCATATAATAGAGAGGTACCTAAGAGAAATTATGGGGGATTTTGAAATGTTTCTAAATTTTAGTGGCTTAATTTAAATAGTAAACACATGTACAGAATGAATGGTAGCTGGCTGGGTGTGGTTCAACCACCACGTAGAAGCACCAGCAGGGCCTAAAAGGGAAAATGTTTTAAATTAAATCATTCTTCTAACCCATTCATCTTTGTTTTGAAAACATGTGAATAAAATTAGTCATGTTAATCAAGTTAATCTAATTTGAAAATGGCAGAAAAAGTATTGTATTTTGTTCCTCTTTGAAATTATATGTCTACAATGTTTGCTTGACTATATTTTTATTGTAAAACTTGCTGTACGGTGAAAACAAACTCAAAGTTTGTCTTGAGTCTTAGAAATTAAGAATTGATGTTCTTTGTCTAAACAGTTCTTTAAGGGAAACGCGGTGGCATAATCAACATTTTCTAACCCAGTGGTCAACTTCTGTTTCTCAAAGTGATTATTTTAAATGATTGTTTTATATAAGAATAAAACTCTTTTCTTCATTCATGCCACAATATTGCCTGATAGGTGCCAAGTAGGTGACACATATATATGTCATTTCTGGGATTAATGCCATTTTTATTATTTAGTAACTGCCTTCTTGGATCCTCATGAAGGTATTATTCCTATTTCAGAAATAGTCTATCCATCCTTGTCTTTTGGTTTCCTATCTCAATTCTACAATCTCTTCTTTGAACATTACACTCTCTAACCATTTCAAAATCCTGCCTCCAAAGGTAATCTACGTTGCTTTCCTAATCTTCTAACTTCCCATTACTCATCCTTTCAATTCCTTCCATTGGCTCCCGTTTACTTTCCTACCCAATTTCAAATTACTTATCCTTATCTTAAAGGCCACTCACCACTTTGCCCTTGCTTACATCTTTTTTCTTATCACCTCTGATTCCTCCCTTTGCTCATGCTGCTACATGCAAGCACATTTCCAAAGTATGAGTATGCTTTGGGTTTATATTATGCTTTTGCCCTGAAGAGCTTTAATCTTTTCCTCATATCTTCTCAGAGAAGAAAGTTTGTGAGCTGTAGTTTGAAATTTGTTAGTGCAAGTGTAAAATCCTGTGTTTTATGTACAACATCCTCTATGCTGACTTCTCTGTCCCTTTGCCTCACATTTAGTATTCACCTATAGCTCTTTAAGGATGTTCCTTGGACAGATGCCCTATTATCAGCTTGTGTCCTCTGCAGTTACAAGAAATTACCTATCCTATCTAATAAAAGAGTAATATGCAAATAGACCATATCTCCACTACAATCACAAGCCAGCCATGCACACCAACCAATCAGAGTGAGTATGCAAATTCATCCAACCAAGAAGGCTACAGCCACAGAGAGAGCATGAGAGAGGCTTGGGTTGCCCCTGGCGATGGAGGAAGCCAAGGTTTCCACACACCCTGGTCATCCAGGCCTCTGCTTAAGGCAACAAAGTTTCAATGTCTGCTGCCACTGAGCTAGCAGAAGGTTTGGCTTTGCTCCAGGCTACAAAGTTTCAATTGTAAAATATAAACAAATCCAAAATACCAGGGCCTCTGCTTGGGTCACTGGGGGGTGTGGCTGGCCTGCAAACTACCACAGACCCCTCACCCAGGCCACCCCATGCTCCAAGGGAATACCCACCCTGATCCAGGACACCCTTCAGGGCAAACTAGCTGGCCCCCACCCATGCACCAAGCCTCTGTCCTATCTAATAAAAGAGTAATATGCAGATTGACCATCATTCCAACACACAAGATGATTGCCCCCATGTGGTCAAAGATCCTTCCCCCATGTGGACACAAGATAGACACCACAAGATTGCTA
>PVJN01032085.1:0-24393 GCA_004026805.1 Lasiurus borealis | reverse complement strand
CCCCCCGCCTCCCCAGTGGCCATATCTGGAATAATTTGAGCAAGAAAACAGTGATGGTCGAAACAGGTTTGGCTCAGTGGATAGAGCGTCGGCCTGCAGACTGAAAGGTCCCAGGTTTGATTCCGGTCAAGGGCATGTATCCTGGTTGCGGGCACAACCCCAGTAGGGGGCAGGCAGGAGGCGGCTGATCAGGGATGTTTCTAACTCTATCCTTCTCCCTTCCTCTCTGTAAAAAATCAATAAAATATATTAAAAAAAAAAAAAACCAGTGATGGACTATGATCACAGGAATAAGTAGGTATCCACTAGTCCTTACTGATTGAAATAAGTAAATAAAATAAATAAATGTGGGCAAAAGAACAGCTCATCTTTATAGAATTTCAATTGACAAATACAGAAGAAATGACGGAAACAGAAAATCACCATCACTCAGCTATCACAGTAATATTTTTTACAGGCAAGAATTGTCAACAGACACTAAAACTAGAGGTCAGAATAATAGTGAGTGTGATATCTGCTAATCTCAAAGTATCTCTCCCCCATATATTCATTAGTTACAAATGGTAAAATACAGTAGAGAACTCTGCAGATGATCATCTTAGTCCTATGATCAAAGTTAATATCAATAATAAGACATATGGACATCAAATATTTTCTGACATGATTCACTAAGAAGGGCATACTATCATTTCTGTAGTATCTGTTCTAAAATTACATCTAATCACGGGAAGGTATCAGATAAGCTCAATTAAGAGCCATGATAATTCAGAAGAGGTAGAGTCAGGCATGAAAGACAAAGAACCACTAAAGAACTGTCACAGCCAAACCCGGTTTGGCTCAGTGGATAAGAGTGTTGACCTGCGGACTGAAGGGTCCTGGGTTGGATTCCGGTCAAGGGCATGTATGTTGGTTGTGGGCACATTCCCCAGTAGGGGGCGTGCAGGAGGCGGCTGATCGATATGTCTTCTCTCATCGATGTTTCTAACTCTCTATCCCTCTCCTTTCCTCACTGTAAAAAAATCAATAAAATATATTAAAATAAATAAATAAATAAAAGCAATATGCAACCCTGGACTGCATCCTAAACAAAAGAATAGTAAAAAACAAAAAACATGTGAAATTCAAAGATTAGTTAATAGGATTGTATCAATATTGATTTGCTGGTTATGATCACTATACTGGAGTTAAGTAAAATGTTAATATTAAGGGGAGGCTGGGTGAAGGATATAATTCAAATCTATTTTGACAACTTTCCTGCCCATCTAAATTGTTTTATTTAAAAAAATATACTGTCAATATTTCAACAGGTTGAAATAAACTCACATCTGTCTGGATACGTGCTTCTTCTTGATTCATTTCATATTCGACTGAGAAGGAAACCTGATATTTGAAATAAAGCAAATTAGCCATACTGAAATAATAGAACACAAGTCTACCTTTACTATAAAAAATACATTTGTAGCTGGATTTTACCATAAATGCCAAATTTTTGAACTATCGATACTACCAGAGTTGACCCTAACTTATATAAAAATGGATATGCTTTAGGGAACTATTCACGCTGCTTAAATATTCCTTTTGAACACACATTCAGGAAAGAGGGTTTCTTTAGAAGCTAGGTTAGTTCGCTAACAGCAGTCAATCCAAGCTAATCATATTTCATTCTCTGAAAGGTTTCTGTAACTGAGGAACGTGGCAGAACTTCTGTATCAAGAATTTAGCTACTGGCTAAACAATCATAACCTAAGAAGGTTATGGATAGTTTTTTTTAAAAAAAATTCAAAATGGCCCATTTGTTTCTCTTGCCGTAGGCAATGTATCAGGTGAAAATTCTATGTGAGATGTCTGATATTTTTCTGCCTATATTTTCCTCTAGGATTTTTATGGTTGCTTGACTTACATTTAGGTCTTTAATCCATTTTGAGTTTATTCTTGTGTATGGTGTAAGTGGGTGGTCTGGTTTCATTTTTTTTTGCATGTACCTGTCCAATTTATTGAAGAGACTGTCTTTATTGTATGCTCTTGCCTCTATTGTCACTATTAATTGAGCATGAATGGTTTGGGTTGATTTCTGGGTTCTCTGATCTACATGCCTGTCCTCATGTTGTTTCATTATAGTGGCTTGCAAATGATGGAAGAGCAAATGGTTAGAAAATCAAGGAAAGATATACAATAGCAAGCTGAAAAGCTAACAAAATTAAGGAAGCATTTTATTATTTTGGGTATTTTAGTTTGCTTTTAAGATGGGGCAACCTGAAACGTGTTACAAGCAAAAGGAAGGGACTAACGGAAGCTGACTGAATAAGGGGGTGAGGTGAAACAGAACACTGGAGGCAGTCTGTAAACAAATAAAAGTACATTCGCTGCAGAAAGAAGGATCTTTTTCCCCTGAGAAAGGAGGAAGGATCTTTTTCCCCTTGAGAGACAAGAAGGATAATGAACACAGAGATTCTAAGTATTAAAGAGGAAATCTGAGGAAATTCACACTGAATAGTCTCGATCCTCATAAAATAGGAGGGAAGGTTATTTGGTGTTGGAGAGATGTAGCTGAATGCTTAAAACTAATGTAGAATTTTTGTAACAGCTGTCATAAGAAATGAAGGAGTGATGAAAGAACTGTATATTCTACAATTAGAATGCATCTGAGGTGGACTTTGTCAGTACAGTTTTATGATTCTCTCAACTCTTATTTCCCAGTTTGTCAAGACTTCGTTTGGAATATATGGGACAAGGAAAGTATTTAAAGAAACGATCCAGAAATGCTTTATGTTAAAATAAATACACTCATCCTCTTGGTTACCCAAGAATAATCAGTCCAGGACATTTTAAACCGAGCAGTCTTTTGTTACCGAGCATGCTTCTGGATTTTCTTCTTCTCTTATTACAGTGAGTGTAAGTCAAGACGAGGAAAACGAATTTTGACACTGGATTAGGTAATGAAAAGAGGATGTAAGTCTTTGAGAGAAAAGCTATGTTTTGTACCTTCTCTTTGCTTAATGAAAGCCTAAATCCAGTGACATCTGAGTGCAAAAACCAGCACAACAGGGAGGCCCAAAGCACTGGCTGAAGGAACTGGAACGTTAAAATTCAGAAAAGTAGCCGAGACCAGTTTGGCTCAGTGGATAGAGCGTCAGCTTGCGGACTGAAAGGTCCCAGGTTCGATTCCGGTCGAGGGCATGTACTTTGCTTGCGGGCACATCTCCACTGTGGGGCGTGCAGGAGGCGGCTGACTGATGTCTCTCTCTCATCGATGTTTCTGACTTTCTATCTCTCTCCCTTCCTCTCTGAAAAGAAATCAGTAAAATATATTAAAAAAAAAAAAAGAGAGAGAGATTCAGAAAAGAAAAATAGTGGAAATTAAAAGCTCTGCACGGGATTACTTCCGGTTTGGGTGTATCCTCTCTCATTTACCCTCTTCCAAGCGGAGATGGTGAGGTTGAGAGGAGGCGCTGAGCATGGATGGCTCGGCCTTTTCCAGGCTCATGCTCTGGTGTAGCCTGTCATCAGGGGCCAAGCATGTCAAACTCATGACCGGCAAGTCTGACCTGCGTGGAGGGTCTCTCTCCCATCCCAGCCCCTGCCAGGCAGGGAGGCCTCCAGCTCTGTGTGAAATGTAATAATTGAGTCGGGGAAGTAATAGAAAGCTAATTTGGCTGGAGGTCCAAAATGCATTCTCTAGTTCATTTCAGCCCTGGGATAAGGTGGATCATGTACAGTGGTACCTCGAGATACGAGTTTAATTCGTTCCGTAACCTTGAGGCGTGGGAAACTATGAGACACTCGCGTTTCGGTAAACTGGTGGGTCGTGTGCAGCCGGCCAATCCTTGCGATGACTCCTATCTCAAATGTTGCTCGTATTTCAAAGCAAAAATCGCTCGCTCGATGGCTCGTATCTCAAAAATCTCGTATGTTAGGGCACTCGTATCTCGAGGTACCACTGTAAATCTCTTTCTGCCTGTGCAAGTGTGTCTTCAAGTGGGCAAGACGACCCACCGTAAAGTTTTAACTGAAAAAAGAAGACAAAACCTTTTATTAAGCTTTTGATTTTGAGAGAGAGAAACATCGATTTGTTGTTCCACTTATGTATGCGCCCATTGGCTTATTTTTGTAGGCCAGGGCGAGGAGAAGACAAAACCTTAACAGCAGCGAGGTGGCCAGAGAGAATAAGCAGGGACCCTGCCCCTCAGCACCCCTCAATCTCCTCAACGGGGATGCCCAGCTGGTGGGGACAATGTCTACGAAAATCTCAGTCTCGCCTTTTTAATACTCGGGATCCGGAAGAAGTCACCTTTGACCATCATTAGTAGAAACTAATTAACAATTGGCTATCTAAAGAGCGCGTGGATGTAAAACTTGAAAAGGATTTATTGTCCTTTGACTGTAATGTAAACTGTATCCCACACAGAGGCACCGATTAGTAAAGAACTCACCTTCACAGACTGGCTGCGGGGATCTTTGACATCGATGTCACTGTAGCCGATGGTGATTAAGGGAGGGTAGATGTTTCCTTTCTTTGTGTTGGGTACAAGGTGGATGCTGTGTTTAAAAGAAAAGACACTTGTTGTCATAAGTACATCGAGGCCCTTAAACATACATGTAACTTATCGTTTCTTTGGATCTTCACATGGACCATTTTGGTCATCTCAGAACCAACCAGTTAATAAAGACTAGGGAAAATTAAACGTAAACTAATGGTAAGAACACAAGCTATCTTAAGTGGTTAGGATTTTAATATTAAAATGAACCCTCTGAACCCCTGGCAGCGTGGCTAAGTTGTCTGGAGCACTGTCCTGTCTACTACAAGGTCACGCATTTGATTCCTGGTCAGGGCACACACCTAGGTTTCAGGTTCTATCCCTGGTCAGGGCATTACGGGAGGCAACTGATGGATGTCTCTCACATCGGTGTTTCTCTCTCCCTCCTTTTTCTTCCTCTCTAAAATTAAGAAAATAAATAAACCCTCTGAGACAAATTAGAAATTTTTCTTGCCGAAACCGGTTTGGCTCAATGGATAGAGTGCCGGCCTGCGGACTGAAGGGTCCCAGGTTCGATTCCGGTCAAGGGCATGTACCTTGGTTTTGGGCACATCCCCAGTGTGGGGCGTGCAGGAGGTGGCCAATCGATGTCTCTCTCTCATCGATGTTTCTAACTCTCTATCCCTCTCCCTTCCTCTTTGTAAAAAAAAATCAATAAAAATATATTAAAAAACAAAAACAAAACTCTTCTTGATGTAGGTCCTGTGAAATTTACAGATTAAATCACTGAAATATTGTGAACCATTTTTGAGAAATATTTAAGAAGTGGTACATAAGCCCCAGAGAAAGGCAGATAAGTCCTGATTTTCAATGAATTCCTAACAAAACGACGTATCAGCTCTAGTGCTGTTTATGGCACACAGTAGGGTACATTTTGCTGAATTCAATGCATTAGTAACATAGTTTGTAAACTCAAAAAGGAAACTGCCAAGCTCCAGGGAGCAGCATGATTTTACTAAAAGCCTGACTAGGTTTGATTTCGTTTTTACTAGGGATACATTAGCCGGTTGAGGGAATACAGTGGCACCTCGAGATACGAGTGCCCTAACATACGAGATTTTTGAGATACGAGCCGTGAGCGAGCGATTTTTGCTTTGAAATGCGAGCAACATTTGAGATAGGAGTCATCACACATATCGGCCGGCTGCACACGACCCACCAGTTTACCTCGACTCGAGCGTCTCATAGTTTCCCACGCCTCAAGGTTACGGAACGAATTAAACTCGTATCTCGAGGTACCACTGTACTAAAAACTCAGTATATTTAGATCTCAGCAAGATACCAGACAAAGTTTCTGTACTGTCTACCTCATAAGATTGCTATGAAAATCAAAATAAAATAGCAGTAAAAAAATAATATATACTGAAGCGCCAGACTAATGTAAAGATGATAGTGCTGCTTTTCATCAGGTATTTAGGTACGCATCATAAAATACTGGAACGGCCAAAACCGGTTTGGCTCAGTGGATAGAGCATCAGCTTATGGACTGAAAGGTCCCAGGTTCAATTCCAGTCAAGGGCACGTACCTTGGTTGGGGGTACATCCCCAGTAGGAGGTGTGCAGGAGGCAGCTGATGGATGTTTCTCTCTCATCGATGTTTCTGACTTTCTATCCCTCTCCCTTCCTCTCTCTGGAGAATCAATAAAATATATTTTAAAAAATAAAAATAAATAAAATACTGGAATGGAAAAGATGGTTAAGGTCTTAGTCATCTCACACTGGAAAAGAAATGAGGGCTGCCTGTACAGTGCAGTATCATTAAAGCAGCCAAAAAGGGGGAGATGCTGAGAGCTAACAGGGCCAACCTAAAACAGCAGCCAGGAAAGGGGGTGAAGATATGCCTCCTGCAACCAGCTGGCAGGCTCTTTCTGACCCCCCTTTCAGCCCATAACATCCCCTCCCCTTCCCCTCTCACCCACTGGCAGTCAGCAGGTGTAGAGGGAGGCCTCCCAGAGTGAGAATTCTGATGTCCTTCTCCTCTCGGCTCCTCGCCTCTGGAGGCCTATCTACCGCACAGATACCTAAAATAACCTGATATTTTTTGTTTTTTCAATTCCGTTGTCCTTATTGTTTCCGTTTGATAACGACTGGTATACCTCAAGCCTAATTCAGTGCAGCGGACGTTTGTTTACCTCAGTGATATTCGGGTAGCAACTCGAATTAATCTCCGCTGGCTTCCCAAGTCGTTTTCTCGTCCACTCAGCGCATCCACCAAGAAAATGCGCCGAGTGAGCAGCCACTTGCCAGAGTTACTGTCTTTTATGACAAAGAGAGAGGGAAAGGGCATTAAAAAATGTACCTTCAAACGGTTCCAGATCTGCCCGGCTGGTGTGGCTCAATGGTTGAGCTTTGACCCAGGGAACCAAGAGGTTGCTGGTTTGATTTCTGGTCAGGGCATGTGCCCAGACTTCGAGCTCAATCCCCAGTTGGGGGCGTGCAAGAGGCAGCTGATTAATGATTCTCTCTCATCATTGATTTTTTTTTTCTCTCTCCCTCCTCTCTCTCTGAAACCAATAAAAATGTTTTAAAAAAGTTGTTCAAGATGCTCTCAAGGAGAAGCTTGCTGAATAAATTTAACATACAAAGTTAATGCATTTTGTTTTAGATAAAATTGTTGCAAACACACACACACACACACACAAACACAAAACACATCTATTGTAAGAAATTCCTACCATTTGAATGTTTTCTGATTGTTTGGACTTTTGGAAGATAGTCCCTGCAAATGTCCTGAATAAGCAAAATTTTATGGGAAACAATGAAAGAAACTAATATGTCCCAAAAGCAGCTTCGGGACTCCTTAAAGAAACCCAGTTCTATTCATTTTTCTCAGGACACACTCTTAGCAATAATACGATTTCTTAACAATAAGCCTGACACACTTTGTAAAAATGTCTAAATATACCAGCAATGTAACTGTTTCACTTTTCAGCATGCCATATAAAACCATAAAGTAAGAGAGAATCTATGACCTTTCTTATAGTAACATGGTTTATTAAGTGATCAGGTTGGTTGGTTGGTTCAGCTCAGGGAAAGAACGGTTAGGTATGGATGTCTTACCTTGGTTCACAAATATTTTATTGTGTTGAAGATTTAGGTTTAACACAGGCAGAGCCCAAATATATTGGTGTTGATTTTCATCGGTGTATTCAAGGTATACATCATAAAATATAGGACTGGGAAAGTCAGTTAAGATCTTAGAGAGAGGAATCACGCACTGGAAAATAAAATAAAAAATAAAAGCATCCCAACTGAATATTACAAAGCATATTTATTATCTTTAAAAGACTATGTTTTTTTTTAATTTTTAGAAAATAAATTACCTTATGTGCAGTTCCTGGGACCTTCTAAACATGAAGCTATAAATAGGTGTTTTTTTTTTACCTTTTTTTATAAAAATCATAACAGTAAAGAACTGCCTTGCCCTTGTCCTACAACCCAGCTACATTCTCAACATTAAAGGTACAGCAGTGAAAAGGGATGAGGCACTATTTCTTTTTCCTGATGTACAATGTGTCTGTGACTTGGCTCCCTTAACAAAGCCCGGCTCATTTCTCACTGCTCCCTACCAGTTTATAGTTCATTCACACAAATCAACTTGCTGTTCCTAAATATGCTATGCTACCTTCTGTCTCTATCATTGCAAATGTTGCTTCTGCCTGACAGTCCTTTCCCCACTATGTTCTCCTAGAAAACTCATATTCATTCTTAGAGCCCAAGTATGGAGCTCTTCTCTACTCCCTCAGGAACCGCCAATGACACACCTTGTCAGAGATCAACACTGACCATATTCTTCGCAAATTTTTATCTCCATAGCTGTTTACTACTCTATGAGGCACTTGAGAGGTAGTCAAGTTCAATGGAACAACCACAGTTGTTTAACTTACCAGAACATCAGCTACACAAGTTACTTGATGCAAGACCTTGAGTAAGTTACCTAACCTCAGAGCACCATTTCCTCTGAGATGAAGAACAGATAACATGTATCTCACATAGGTATTTCATAGATCAGATAACAATGCTAAAATGCTGAACACACAGCAGTAGGCATTTAATAAGTATTGATTCTTCTGGCCATGATAGACACATAATATTTTTTTAGGAAATAATATATGACATTTCTGATAATAAAAGTGAATTCATATTCATGATAGAAAATTTGCAAAATATAAAAAAGAAAGGCATGCGTAATCTATCACACAGACATAACCACATTAAAAATGTTTATTTTCTTCCAGTGTTTTCTATAATAGACTTCTCATCATGGCTTTACCAAAACTGGAATCAGAGTTTTGTTCTCTGGTGTGTGAATATGCATTTAATCAAGAAGTATTTTTGGCCAAGACCGGTTTGGCTCAATGGATAGAGCGTCGGCCTGCGGACTGAAGGGTCCCAGGTTCGATTCCGGTTGGGGGCATGTAACTTGCTTTCAGGCACATCCCCAGTGGGGAGCGTGCAGGAGGCAGCTGATCAATGTCTCTCTCATCGATGTTTCTGACTTTCTATCCCTCTCCCTTCCTCTCTGTAAAAAATCAATAAAATATATTAAAAAAAAAAAGAAGTATTTTTGTAAACTACTGAGTGTCCAATGGTTCATAATATTCCTTTGTATAATACTGTAATTTCAAAATGGGCTATGAAAAGAAGAAAGGTCAGGGAAGGAAGGAGGAGTAAAAGATGGTAAAAAACATTTTATTTGTTACTGGAAGGATGAGAGGGGGAAGTGAGTAACATTTTTATTAGTCACTAAAAATAAAGTAATAAAATTTCTCTCAAATGAGTTTATTAGTCATCCCAAACTCTCGGAAGAACACTTTGTTTTGAAGACCTATATGCCTAGAAGCGAATCAACAACCGCTTATTAAAATCTAACATTATACGGTGTATAAAACTCGGTGGAGGACAAGGTGCTCTCTTCATGCTAATTAAATTAAGATCTTCTGTACCCAGGTAATAAAAAAACGTCAGTCAGTGAAGTTCTTCATTACAATTAAAAACATTTCCCATTTCAAACATTCAGATTATTCCAATTATGCTAATGTGAAAACGAAAATAAAATACAGATGGCTTAATGCGGTTCAAACTTAAACTTACGTCTTGTTGATAGGTTGTTCCAAAAGAATAAGCTGCATTTAATCTTGCTTCCGTGTCTGGACAAAGCTACAGCAAAAGAATAAAACTGGTAAATCTCTCTCACAAACGTTTTCTTGGACTGTAGTCAAGAATTCTCAAGTCCTAACATGAATATATACTTTATATAATACTTAGCTAATGTATTAAAGGTATGAAAGTTAAGAAGGAAACAAGTTAAATGAAAGTCCTATCCAGGTGGTTTAAGAAATTGAAAGCACACAAGAAAATCAACTGCGGCATGCAACTGTGCTCCATCATTCAAGCAATAAATTAATCTTTTCCTCAGGCAGAAATAAGGCACAGAAGTAGTTGTTTAGCTGGAATCATGCTGACCTGTAAAACACCACCTTCTAAAGTTTGCCACTTGAGAAAATTTCCTCTTACATCATAGGAAGCAGCAATAAACTTCATTTGTGTATTCTGATTAAAGAAAGTAAGAATAAAATAATGTCACATACTCTAAAAGCAATATAATCTTCTATATATATAAAAGGCTAAGTGACCGGCCATCCAGCTGTCTGACCAACTGACCAGCCAGTACATATGACACACACTGGCAATTTAAAAATGAACGCTGACTCGCACATGCACCATACATACAAAGCTCTTGCGCCAATCTAGGCAGAGTAGTAATATTCATGCCTGAACCCATTTTTGGACATAGTTTGTTATAGGTTGCTTTCTCTCAAGTTCGAAGAGCATGTGGCGTTAAGTTAAAGTTGTAAATACTTCCTCACAAGGGAAATTAGTCAGGCACTCAACGTATTTTTCCTCTTAATATGGTATACAGGGAGATATTAGAATAATAAGTTTAATCACTTTATCAGTCATTGTTTTTATCAATGTTGTTTTTATGTCATGCTTTTGTTTTTATATCATGTTTCTGTTGTTATCTCATGTTATTTCTTCTAATTTCCTTCCAATGTGCACAAATACGTGCACTGGGCCACTAGTATTCTATAAAGAAATTGTTATTGATGACTCATCTTTTCTTTTTCCAGAGATCAAATATTACATTCAGTTATCTGAGTTTTGAAGCAAAATTAATCCAAGTGTCTCTATGACTGAACACACTTAAAATAAATGGACTAGATTTTGTGGGGTATTTTTTGGCACGAAAACTATTGTTTCAGAATTGAGGGGCAGTGCTAGTGACAGACAACCGTCTTTCAAACATGGTAAATAGGGGGCAGAGATAGGGGAGGGAATAATCTATTCCTTCATTCCACAAAGTCAAAGAGCTGGAGGTGAGAATTGGGGCACGTGAAGGGCTGGGGAAATGGCAGAGAGCCCTAAAGTGTGTTTGTAAGTACTTTTAAATATGCAGAGATAGAAAGGGACAAAGGTTATTTTGCATTTGGTGATGAGAACTACCTTTCCAACCCACAAGTAGTACTTGCTGCCATAATCACATAATCCAGACATAAACATATATGTACTCAAATAAGACAGCTAGACTCTATTTTGTTTAGTTACTAAGAACAGCTGATACTTAGATTTAGTTTAGTAATTAAAATTTAAAAACAACCTAAAGAAGCAATACTTATGACTAGTAACATTATTACCTTTTCAAATTGAACATAAAAATGTACTTATGCGTGTACCTGGTTTTGCCCTTTGAAACTGAAATTTGAAGGAAGAGGTGTACTACTGAGGACTTGAGGTGCTAATCCAAGCTGATCTCCATAGAACAGCCATGGAAGATTCTGTCTCCTATAAACAATTACAACTGTTTTAATAACGGGGAAGCAATATTTATATTAACATTTGTGAAAGTAACTGCACTGAATTTGGTCAAAATGACAGTTCATCTATCAGACTGTCCTCACCAAAATGACACAGAATGAACAGTGCGCAGTCCGGCCGTGTTTTCAAAGACAAACTGAAATAGTCGACATGCATCAAAAATGGCAGAGTTGTAAGAATTCATGTTCATCACACACATATTTCCAAGAGCTTGGCAAGATGTTAGATTGGCATATATCTACAAGAGAACAATGACAAAGAAATGTAACATGGATTTTAATAAGAAAAGCTGATATAATAGATTATGCTTGGTTTTAATTTTACTTATCCTACAAATTATTCTTTTGGGAATCCTTTATTTTTTTTAATACTGTTCATCTGTTTAAATATAAAAGAATTTTCTATATGGCAGAAGAATAATGTACATTTTAATGCATATACCTTGCAAACCATTCTGAAGGGATGGACATTTTAATTGGAAAATCAGGCTGAAATTAAAGACAAGCAATTGAAAGAATTAAAAACTTATAGCATGGCATTTAAAAGAACTGCTAAGTAAAATAATTATATTTGAAAGAATAATTTGTATATTAGATCTTATTTATATATATAAAAGGCTAATATGCCTTTTAAAGGTATGAAAGTTGAGAAGGAAAAAAGTTAAATGAAAGTCCCAACAAGGCGATTTTAAGAAATTCCAATTTAGAGCTCACAAAAAAATTAACTGTGGCATGCAACTGTGCTCCATCATTCAAGCAATAAACTAATCTTTTCCTCAGGCAAAAATAAGGCACATAAGTAGTTGTTTAGCTAGAATCATGCTGACCTGTAAAATACTTCCCTTCCCTGGCTACTGTGTGAATCAATTTCAGCTGAATAAGCTTAGACACATTCAATCTGAGACATTCATTCAACCTTCTATAACAAAATATAAAATTAGTAACATTTTCTTTATATATTCTCATTCAATCCACTAGAAAGGGTTTATTCTTCTAATAGGCAAAGAGATAAATCTACTTAGAAAACTTTTGTGAACTGAGGGGGGAAAAAAGTTCAGTTCTTCAAAATTTTATAAAATTATGTTTAAAAATATATTTTATTGATTTTTTACAGAGAGGAAGGGAGAGGGATAGAGAGTTAGAAACATCGATGAGAGAGAAACATCAATCAGCTGCCTCCTGCACGCCTCCCACTTGGGGATGTGTCCACAACCGGAATCGAACCTGGGACCTTTCAGTCTGCAGGCTGATGCTCTATCCACTGAGCCAAACCGGTTTTGGCTACAATTATTTTTAAAAAATTCAAACTTACCTTACAAGCAGCTGCTGATGAATGCAAATACCTTGCAAACCATTCTGAAGAGATGGACATGCCCTGCAAACAAAAAGGTGCATTTTAGCTTTAAGTTCAAATAAAAATTCATTAATACTACAATGTTAGGAAGAAGTTAATATGCATATTGTTGAATGCAAACAGACTAACATGACTTTCTCAGTGTGATTAAAAACATAGATTCTAATGGGAATAGAAGAATTAATTCTAGCCCAGATCAACGTGGATCAGTTGGTTAGAGCGTTGGCCTATACACTGGTCAGGGAACCTGCATAGGTTGCGAACTCCATCCCCAGCTGGGGGCATATCAGAGGCAGATGATCAATGTTTCTGAAGGCAGTATTTCTCTCTTTAAATATCAATAAAAATATATATTTTTTTAAAAATAAGGCTTCACTGCCTTCAAAATGAGAGGTTAAAAAGAACTCTGAAGTATCCATTTAGAATTAAACTCCTTTATTTTAGGTAAGCCTTGATTGCTGTTAGTATCACTAGGAGGCATTGACCTCCAGGCCAATTGGCTGTGAGGACCCGCTGTGTCTATAATGGAAGAACTGCTGTGCTGGAGATACCCTTATAGGCTGGGACTTGCTTTAGTGGGGCTTTGGTGCTCCCTGAGTCTGCCTCTTGAGTTGAAATCTGGTTATCGTCTCACACTGACCACTAGGTGCACTGGCTCCTGGATTTCCAAGGAGGTGCAAAGTCAGCCACTCCCTGAGGCCACTTAGCAGGAGCTACAGCAAGATCTGCAGATTTCTCCTCTCTGTTTGGGGTTTGGAAGTTTTGGAGCTCTCTGACCCAGCTGCAGTTTGTCAGGTTAGGCTGGGAAAGGACAGGCCATTCATAAGCAAAAGCCACTGCGCACTTCCTTTGTCCAGTGACTACCATGTACAGGCACTGTGATGTAGGTGTTATTATTATGCCCAACTTCCAGACAATGAAACTGAAGTTTAGAAATGTTAACTAAATACAGATACCAAGCAGAAGACTGGTAAATCCAGAGTTGAAATTTAGTCTCTGGTATTCCTAACTTAATTATACTGTATTCTTTACATGACCTATAATGGACCCTTCAGCCTAAACATTCTGAGATTCACTGAAAAAGGAATGAGCCAAAGTAGAGAAGACAGGAACTGAACTTATATAATGCTGAGTTGTTAGTCTGTTTCTTAGACTGATAACTTGTTTTAAAGTGATTTACAGCCCTAACTGGTTTAGCTCAGTGGATAGAGAGTCGGCCTGCAGACTGAACGGTCCCAGGTTCAATTCCAGTCCAGGGCACATGCTCGGGTTGCAGGCTCAGTCCCCAGTGGGGGGCGTGCAAGAGGCAGCCAATCAATGAGTGTCTCTCATCACTGATGTTTCTATCTCTCTCACCCTCTCCTTTCCTCTCTGAAATCAATAAAAGATATTTAAAAAAAATAAAGTGATTTACACATATATGTTCCTTATTTTAAATCCCAAATTAGTTACTAAAGAAATGCAGAAATATTCTTAACAATGAAACAAAAAATTTAAATATACTCACAAGCTCTCCATAACGTGCAGGTGAAATCACAGATGTAGGAAAATTCTCTGTGCTGCTGAAACATAAGCCCCCTGTCTAAAAAATGAACAAATGAATAAGTAAATAAAACAATTTTTGGAACAGTATAAGCAATTTAATTTTAAAATATATATCAATTTGATTAGCCTTACTAAATCGTTAGGTTCTGAACACGCACAGGACCTGGTGGTATTAATGAATGTTGGCTCACATCGGATACACCTGTCAATATAACAAAAATATTTAAAATGTCAATGAATGATACTAAACCTGAATTCTTTTTTTAAATATACTTTTTTATTGATTTTTTACAGAGAGGAAGGGAGAGGGATAGAGAGTTAGAAACATCGATGAGAGAGACACATCAATCAGCTGCCTCTTGCATGCCCTCCACTGGGGATGTGCCCACAACCAAGGTACATGCCCTTGACCGGAATCGAACCTGGGACCTTTCAGTCCACAGGCCAATGCTCTATCCACTGAGCCAAACTGGTTTCGGCACGAAACCTGAATTTAATCAAGACAAGTACCTGGTACCTGTCTTCCTAAACACTAGATTAGATTCATTCAGCTAAGCTTACTTGTGATAAGAAAACAAATTAAAAATATTACACTGACTTGAATCATTTTATACCACCCTTAGTATTAAAAGGCCAGGTATAAATAAATAAAATTAACCAGTAATAGGAGTGTATTCTTTTGAAACTAGATGGGATGTAAGGAATAAATAGTACTGAATAGCAAAGATGGATAAATCACTCAATAAACAAGCCCAACAAATGCATATAAATGAAACCAAATCCATTTTTATGAGTAATTATATCAAATACACTTCCCTATTTTATCTGCCACAAAGCAAAAAAGTAACATGCATCTCCTACTTATCAAACTTACAACCAACAATTTTAAAGTCTATTCATCTTTATTTTAGGAAAATATAGTTTTCATTAATGAACAATATAAAGGGACAGAGGGCATTAACCTGGTTGGGGACACTGATGGTTTTAGATATTTATTATTGGGAAGACAGAGCAGGTAGAGGAGAGGTTTGGGGGTATTAGAGGGGAAGATCCAAGGACCCCCCCAGCAGTCTGTATTTGGGTGCTACAATGCAGGGCAGCCTGGAAGGAGAGATGATCCAATGCTAAGTACCCCCAGAAGAAGCTGCTCAAGTATTTCCTGTCTTGAACTTGACAACTGAACTGAAAACTATACTTAAAGGGAAGTAACCTCTGAAACGGAAGAAGTTGAAATAGGAATAATGTGTCTGAATTAGAGAGAGGGAGTGGTGTGTATGCATGCGTGTTTGGTGTGTACATATGCAGGCACAAAGGGGGAACAGAAAGTGATAGAAAAGAGAGCTACAAGAGTGTAACTAAATTATTTTATTTATCATTACATGTATTAGTATGTTTTCTTACATAACATAATATATAAAGCACCGTACCTGGTATGTAGTAAGTATGATGTAAATAGAAGTTACTATTATATATTGTAGTACAGATATATACAAGTTACATAATAACAAACAAAAGTAGCTCATGTGCCGAGACCGGTTTGGCTCAGTGGATAGAGCGTCGGCTTGCAGACTAAAAGGTCCCAGGTTCAATTCCAGTTGGGGGCATGTACCTTGCTTGCGGGCACATCTCCACTGTGGGGCGTGCAGGAGGCAGCTGAGGCTGATCGATGTCTCTCTCTCATCGATGTTTCTGGCTTTCTATCTCTCTCCCTTCCTCTCTGTAAAAATAAATAAAATATATTTTTAAAAAAAGTAGCTCATGTGCACTTGCTCTGGAGCACATGCTAAGAATTTAACATACTTGTTTCTAACCTGTGATAACAGCCTATGAAGTGGGGGAATGTACCACTCTAAAGCGAGGAGACTGACCTATTGAGCTATCCAGGGTCTCTGCACCCTATTCTGCCTCATTCTCGAGGCCTCAGCTTCTCTAGCTGTTCATGTCGATTTCTATCCTTCCTTGGGTTACTGTGAGGAGCAAATGATTCGGGAAAGTACTTTAAAAAGGTACAGAGCCTGCATGAATATAAAATGATGTTAACGAAGCCAGCACGCCGCACACTGCTTACCTGTTTCCTAAAGCATCTGCTACTGTAAAGGAGTTTTCCTTTCCATCACAGAGCGTGCAGGTTGCTTGAGACAACAAGGTTCCATTTACATCTCTTTCCACTAAAATATAAAAACAAAATTCCGATGTGACTCAGAGTCAATATCTAAGCTTGTACACACTTACTGAATCTCACCGGCAATTCTAATAATTCTCAAAACATTATTTGCATTAAAGGCATGTTAAGCACCTCAATTATTTGGAAAAGTGAAATCCTCCCCATTCACATAAAAAAAATTACAAAAACTAATTCTCAAAATCCTCACAACAATAAATTAGTATTTTTTCTTGAAAATTTTCCTTACCTCTTACCTGTATGTTCCTGCTACACTGAGAATGGGGAAACAAGCATTCTTACAGACTGCTGCTAAGTTCCTGCCACTTGGAGGGCTCTTGATAGCATCTATTAAAGTTTTACATTCAGCCGAAACCGATTTGGCTCAGTGGATAGAGCGTCGGCCTGTGTACTGAAAGGTCCCAGGTTCGATTCTGCTCAAGGGCATGTACCTTGGTTGCGGCCACATCCCCAGTAGGGAGTGTGCAGGAGGCAGCTGATCCATGTCTCTCTCCTATCCATGTTTCTGACTCTCTATCCCTCTCCCTTCTTCTCTGTAAAAAAATCAATAAAATATATTTTTAAAAATTTACATTCACATACCCCACACACTACAGTTGCCTTTTCAGAGACCTAACGTACTGAAACGTATACACAAGAATAGAAGGGTCTTCACAGAAGCATTATTTGTTAGAAAACAACCTAACATGTGGTCTATGATTATGAAAGACCCATGTGCACTTGAGAAGAAGGTATATTCTGCATGTTGGGGTGAAATGTTCTACAAATGTCAGTTAAGTCCATCTGATCTCGTGTGTCCTTTTAGTCACTGTTTCCTTGTTGATTTTTTTGTCTGGAATGTCTATCCAGTGAAATTGGTGGGTGTTAAAGTCGTCTAGTATGACTATGTTGTTGTCAATCTCTCCCTTAAAGTCCTCTAGACTTTTTTTTATATATGTAGGTGCTCTTATATTGGGTGCATATGTTTACCAGAGATCTATCTTCTTGTATCATGGATCCCTTTGGTATCATGTAGTGAGTGACCTTTGTTGTCTCTTGTGATGGCTTTCATTCTGAAGTCTCGTTTGTCAGAGATGAGTATTGCTACCCCAGCTTTTTTTTCTTTTTCCTTTTCCATTTGCTGGATCTTGACATTAAGAGGAATGCTTATTATTTTTCCTTATTAAGCATCATGTTGACTTTTGAGTTGAAACTTATATTTTACCATGTTAAGGAAGTATCCATCTAATCTTACATTATTAAGAATTATTAAAAATCAGGAAGGGTTTTTTTTAATATGTTTTTTTATTATTTTTTACAGAGAGGAAGGGAGAGAGATAGAAAGTCAGAAACATGATGAGAGAGAGACATCGATCAGCTGCCTCCTGCACGCCCCACAGTGGAGATGTGCCCGCAAGCAAGGTACATGCCCCCAACCGGAATCGAACCCGGGACCTTTCAGTCCGCAAGCCGACACTCTATCCACTGAGCCAAACCGGTCTTGGCAGGAAGGGGTTTTTACCTTCTTCCTAATGCCTGATGCTGTTTCAAACATCATTACATTTTGAAAAAAGAGTAATAAAGAAATTGTTAAGAAATCACCATGTTTTTTCAATTAATGCCCTTATCAAAAACAAACACAAATGAAGATGTGTTACTATTTCAGAAGAAATCTACTTCTTACCTAAAATGTGGCCACTGGGACAGTCACATTTTCCTTCTGCAGTTAAAACACCAGGGCAAGAAATGCAGTTCCAGCCATCTCTGGTAACACCTTTCTAAATTAAAAAAAAAATTTTTTTTCTCTTCTTAACTTCTTCCTCCTTTTGATCATGTAAATCCAAAAGCCACAATACTGTATAATTTGTAGTTTTTATTCACATACATAACATACATCTGAGCGACATAAACCTTTCCTGTGTAGCCAATTTGTATTTATATTCCAAAATTAAGATATACATTTATAATCGTGTATTGGCTACTATTAACCCTGGGAAATAGTTCTTTCTTCTTCATGATTTTCAGTCCAAATGAGTGCTTGCTTTTATAATTAATAAATGTCATTCAGTTTTTCCATTTACAAAGATAAAACAACATTCAACAGGATTTAATAAATAGCCAATTAAGTTTAGCTTTACTTGTCTTAAAATAATTATTCTAATCTTTAATAATCCAAATACATTAGCTTTCAAAAATTAAATTATGATTAAAAATAGGCTAATGTATGGTATATAAATGATATGTAAACAAAGTTGTTAAATTATGAGGCTATATTTCCTTCCACCCATTAACAGTTTATATTAGTAAAATATGACATTCAAAATTGGGTTTATTATATGATTAAGAAAAATATGAGACAAAAAATACAGTAATTACATTACAAACATGAATGTAGCCAAAATTAATAGAGAACAACAGCAATAAAAAAATAATACCACAAATTATTTCAAATTTAGGTTGAAAAACAGGATATATCAGTAAGTGCTCCTATATTTGGCAGCACATTTATATAAGACTACTTAAAAATTATGACTTCTTAGTAATGGCCTTGAAAAACAAATCTCCTTTGGCATCATTTCCTAATAGTGGCTATTTATCATAAGGTCAATATTTCCAAAAGCAAAAAAATAAGTATCAAAATGATCATCAAATCTATAAGTACTAGCCATAAAGTAGAACAACTGGTAACTGTATACTACATTCCCAAATGCATTATATTTTTTTAACACAGATAATGAGAAGATATATTATTAGAAAAGTTAGAACTGGCACAGAGAGACTCTTAATTATCCTAAATGATTGAAAAGATATTTCTGTTAATAATCATCATATATAATAACTGTTAGCTTCCTAGTTTTCCAAAAAATCCTACATAATAAAAGCGCAATATGCAAATTATCCCTCTGACCGGGAGTTCTTGGGAGAGTTCGACCATGGGGCAGGGCCGGCCTACAGCAGGGGAAGGGAGGGAAGCAGCAGCCAGCCACTAGGGACCCTACCAGTGCACGAATTTCATGCACTGGGCCTCTAGTTATGATATAATGAAATGACTAAGAGAACAGCAACAGATATTACTTAACCTATTTAACGATGCCAGTTGGCATTTTATGAACTTACCTATGTAATATCATTACAAGCATAAATTATTATATAAAACATTGAAATATAGGGCTAAGACACTGAATTCAATTTGTACCAAAGGATACACATATTGCATATTGCTGTATATATATATCATTCATTTATTTTTTCCTTATAACTGAATTACTCTATGAGGAAAGGTAAAAACATACCATTTTTGTGGGAGTTTTTTATTTCAAATTTTATAAAGCAAAGCAATAGATTCCCATTTACTCCAAGTTTGCATAAAATTTTAGTAGTCTCCCAAAATTTAGTAAAAAAAAAAGAGAAAAGTTAGCTATATAATGTTAAAGGTTGTGGGGGGATAGTAGTGTACAGTATTAAAGGATAGTTTAAAAAATGCATTTAATTTACTATTTTCACAGTAAAATTAAAGTCAGAAACATCAGTCAGCTGCCTCCTGCACAACCCCTACTGGGGACGTACCTTGTCTTCTGGACACTTTTTACAAATAATATCTGTTCCTCCATTATTAGAGATCATCTGAAATCCTGGTAGACACACACATGAAGTTCCTAAAAAAGAAGAGAGCCAATTTTGACCTTGGTAAATAAAAACATAACTCCAAGACAGGGAGACTTTTAATAATTCTTAAGATCTAGAAAAGCAGTATAATAGTTTAGAGCAAGATTCTGGCGCCAGTACGCCTAGGTTCAAATGCAGAAACATATTATGAATATTAAATTAGTTATTATATATAAAGGTCTTAGAATGCGTGGGGCATACAGTAGATATTGTGTTCGCTACCATTTTTAGTGCAAGCATAATAAATTATTGAACTATTAAACTAATAATATTAACTGATAGGGAAATATCATATTTCTATTTCATCCAAATATACACACATATTCAATAAACTCAGATTTACTCTGTCAAAACAAAACCTTATTAGAAAAGTTACATTCATCCCGATAAATTACCATATTCTTCTGTTTGCACAGATAGTAAACATCATGAGGTAATCACTATTCGATTTGCTGGGAAGTATGGGCATTGCTCTCTAAGGAGGCCTGAAGTGGAAAGAGCACCCATAGGAATCTCTGGATTAGAATGCATATACCCGGGTTCATAACTATGAAACTAACACCAGGCACTTTATTTACTTATTTATTTATTTATTTACTTATTTATTTTTTAAATATATTTTATTGATTTTTTACAGAGAGGAAGGGAGAGAGATAGAAAGTCAGAAACATCAATGAGAGAGAGACATCGATCAGCCGCCTCCTGCACGCCCCACAGTGGAGATGTGCCCGCAACCAAGGTACATGCCCCCAACCGGAATCAAACCTGGGACCCTTCAGTCCGCAAGCCGACGCTCTATCCACTGAGCCAAACCGGTCTCGGCATACTTATTCATTTTTAAAAAATATATCTTATTGATTTTTCACAGAGAGGAAGGGAAAGGGATAGAAAGCCAGAAACATCGATGAGAGAGAGACATCGATCAACCGCCTTCTGCATACCCCACACTGGGGATGTGCCCGCAAGCAAGGTACATGCCCTTGACCGGATTCGAACCTGGGACCTTTCAGTCTGCAGGCCGATGCTCTATCCACTGAGCCAAACCTGTTTCAGCATCACCAGACACTTGAGAGGCTGTGAAATTCTTTCTCATTGATATCTCCTCACTGGTGGGCCTGACCTGTCCTATATGAGGACTTACCTGGGGATATGTCAACTTGGAAGATGGCAGAAATGTAATACCCTGGTGACCAAATCGAGACTGAAAACAGCTTAGACTTTTCCATCTTGATTTTGGGCAACCCCAAAATAGATCCAGATACATTGAAGCGTGGAACAGATGGAGAGATTTCAGAGGAAGGTGGGTGGGGAGAAATTAATCGGGGAACTTATGATGTATACATCCGTAGCCCATGGACACACAGTGTGGTGAAGGCCAGGGAGGGGCTGGCGTGGGGTGAGGAGGGTGATAAAAGGGGGAGCTATCTGTGATACTTTCAACAATAAACATCAATTAAAAAACAAACAAAAACTCTTAGACTTTAGAACCTAGAAGAAAGTCTTATTCTAAGCTGTTTCCGTGAAGAGAATGAGGACCAAATGACGGATGTTTCAAGCAGAAAAAACACACACACAAATAAATAAAAATAATAATTGAAAGAGTCTTTAAAGTCAATTAGTAATATTCAATAATAAAAGGAATAAGTCCTACGGAAATCTATAATATTACAGATGAGCCGAGACCGGTTTGGTTCAGAGGATGGAGCGTCTGCCTGCGGACTGAAGGGTCCCAGGTTCAATTCTGGTCAAGGGCATGGACCTTGGTTGTGGGCACGTCCCCCGTGAGGGGGGGCATGTAGGGGGCAGCTGATCGATGTCTCTCTCTCTCATCGATGTTTCTAACTCTCTATTCCTCTCCCTTCCTCTCTGTAAAAAAATCAATAAAATATTAAAAAAAATATTATAGATGAATGCTATAGTCTGGTTCTCAATCTTTTTTTTTAATGTTGCGACCTTTTCATACAGTTCCTCATGTGGTGGTGACCCCCAATCTTAAAATTATTTTCGTTGATGCCGAAACCGGTTTGGTTCAGTGGATGGAGCGTTGGCCTGCGGACCTGAGAGTCCCAGGTTCGATTCGGGTCGGGGGCATGTGTCCTGGTTGCGGGCTCATCCCCAGTGGGGAGCGTGCAGGAGGCGGCTGATGGATGGCTCTCTCTTGTCGATGTTTCTGACTCTCTATCCTTCTCCCTTCCTCTCTGTAAAAAAATCAATAAAATATATTAAAAAAATTATTTTCGTTGCTACTTCATCACTGTCATTTTGCTCCTGTTCATGAATCGTCATGTCAATATCTGTGTTTTCCGATGGTCTTAGGCGACCCTGCTGGCGGCTTTCAACCTGGGGGTCGCGACCCGCAGGTGGAGAACCGCTGCTGTAGAGCCGGGTGCAGGCTCAGGGCAAAGACACGTGCTCTCCCGGGCCCCAGTGGAGGTGGGGACAGGACACCCTTACCTGGGCTGCAGTTTCCTCCGCTGTTAAAGGAGAAGGCTGCACCTGCTCGAGCCGGAAGGTCCCTTCCGGCTCTGAGGGTCTGGCTTGTGACACGTAAGATTAACGGGGTGTCACAGTCCCCCGGGCTCATCCATCCGCCTTCCCTCCCGGACCTGTGCCGTCGCCCGCCCCTCTGAGCCTCAGATGATGATGACTTCTCCCTTTTTCTCCTCCTTCGCTGGGCAGCTCCCTAAAGAGCCTGAGGCTGCCGAGACCGGTGTGGCTCAGTGGCTAGAGCGTCGGCCTGCGGACTGAAAGGTCCCGGGTTCGATTCCGGTCAAGGGCATGTATCCTGGTTGCAGGCGCATCCCCAGTGGGGGGTGTGCAGGAGGTGGCTGATCTATGTCTCCCTCTCATGCATGTTTCTTTCTATCCCTCTCCCTTCCTCTCTGTAAAAAAATCAATAAAATAGATTTAATTTAAAAAAAGACCCGGGTCTCGTGGAATTCCGCCATGGCCTCCGAGACCGCGAATCATCCCCCTCCGAGGTCTCGTCGGGAGCCGGAGGGGCGCGTCCCGGGCCGGGACAGGTATTCGGTGCTACTGCCCACCTACAACGAGCGCGAGAACCTGCCGCTCATCGTGTGGCTGCTGGTGAAAAGCTTCTCAGAGAGTGGAATCGACTATGAAATTATAATCATAGATGATGGGAGCCCAGATGGAACAAGGGAGGTTGCTGAACAGTTGGAGAAGATCTATGGATCGGATAAAATTCTCCTAAGACCACGGGAGAAAAAGTTGGGACTAGGAACTGCATATATACATGGAATGAAACATGCCACAGGAAACTACATAATTATTATGGATGCTGATCTCTCACACCATGAAGCAAAAGGAAGGTAATTTTGACATTGTCTCTGGAACTCGCTACAAAGGAAATGGAGGTGTTTATGGCTGGGATTTGAAAAGAAAATTAATCAGGTATATATATATGTGCTATGATTACTGTTTTTTTAGTGTAACTACTATAAATATGTTTATAACAGGTATTTAGGTTAAATTACCATACCACCTTGGTATTTGTGGCATCAGAGTATGTATTAACTTGCAATAAATATTTCCAGATAGCTTCTTACCTACAAAAAAATAATAATAATAAATAAATAAATAAAAAAAAGACCCTGAGGCCGCGGAGGAGGGGACACGCGCCAAGTAGCGGACTCGGGGGGTGGGGGTGGGGGTCCCCTCGACTGCCATCCTCCCAGGAAATCCGCCAGAAACACTCTCCCCGCAGACGAGAAGGGGCGTTCCGGCGCCCGGACCGGGGCCCGGGCCCCGCAGCCGGCCGGGGGGTGCCGCTGGGCCCGCGCCGGCCTCTCACCTCGGGCGTCCGGCCGCTGGTGGGCGCCGCACGGCGCACAGGAGAGCGCGGAGACGTCGAAGTACTGGCCGCGGCCGCAGCCCCCCGGCTGCCGGAGAGGCAGCGAGAAGCTCTGGGCCTGCGGGACGCGGGGGAGCAGCCACTGGAGGAGCACGGTCACGGTCACGGTCACGGCCGCCTCCGCGCAGCGGCACCGCAGGGCCATCGCCACCCGAAGCCCGCGGCGGCGGCGGCGGCTGTGGCGGCGGCGGCGGCGGCCCGTCACCATGGAGCCGGCGCCCCGTCAGCCTTTGCGGCGACTCCGCAGAGCCGATTGGACAGCTCCCGCCGGAGGTTCCGGAAGTGCCCGCGAGCGCCGCTGGGTTGCTAGGTTACCGAGGCCGCGCGGGAAGCTGGCTGGTCCTGGGAAGGACGGGTTACGGGGGATGCGCTGACGCTGA